>DWQX01000348.1:0-46737 GCA_018245475.1 Pharmacophagus antenor | reverse complement strand
TTTACGAAATATATAGAATTTCTACAGACGTGTCGGTAGTAATTTTTTTTTATATTTTTCGTAGTACAAATATTAATTGACTTGTGTACTCGTAGAGCGCACTTGACTGGTTAATAACATAAGTAGATAGTTAAATTCAAATATTTGACGACTCTATTATACACAGTACTAATAGAAAATATAAAAGTACGCAATGTTATCTTACAGCTACAGAGAAGTATTAACAGATTTATACACTTACACACACATATATATATGACTTAGCCACGATGTAACCTGCAATGATACAAAATGGTCGTGGCTCAGTGCAAATGTTCTTACCTAGTAGACAAAATTTGCACTGAGCGACGACAACACTAATTTTCAGCTGCCATCTGATTATATACTTAATTATTGATATAATTTAGGATATGACTGAATATATACTTAAATATTGATAATGATACTTAATATTTTTATGGATACATTTATTACACTCCCCTAAAGTAATATTAAAAAACATAACTGAATTCTATACATGGAATCATAATTCCAACCAAAAGTATGTTCGACGATAGAGAATTTTGTGAATGTGTTATTCCATTTTTATTCCGTAGTGTACATCGATGCCTAATAATAAAATATATTCTATTGCGAAAAAGATATTTAATATATTAAAAATATAGTTATCATTAATAATCGACATGAACACTAAACGCCCGCTATTTGAAAGAGCCAGTTGATGTCACATCATTATATACGCTGTAAATATTGCGTTTGTTTTCACATATCTCAATTGCTAATCTTCTTAAAAATATTTTTTTGCATATAAGAAAACTTCAATAAAAATTATCGATGCAGGCCTAATTCCGAATAAAACAATATTCGATCCCGATTCGAATATCATACACATTCCGTGTTATAGTCTAAATATTATCCTATTTATTTTGCAGGGCAAATGGGACGTCTGGATATAGGCATAGAGACTCTGCCATGCACTCGGTATAATTCCGTATGCCAAGCCAATGTAATCCTTTTAAGGAGACTGGAGCCGGGTCGTTACGTGGACTTTCGGCTATCAGTCCGTAACACCAGAGGGCGCAGCTCTCGCATTTCGTGTTCAATCACTGGAACTAATGCTACTACACCTAGGGATACAATTTTTCCTCACCAACCCAGCATCATTTTAGTGCCCGAGGTAAACTTATATTAACTATACATAATTAACGTGTCTGTCTACTAATTTAAAAAATATAACTAATTTATGAGTAACAAATATTAAGTGTCAAATTGTGTTTGATAAGGAAAAATAAATATTTTTTTATTTAATTTGTCTATTACAGTTTCAATTGTTAATATTTTATGCCTATAATAAGAATTAAAAACCTCCAATCGTAGTTGCTCGAAATATTGTGGTTCTTTTTTAAAAAAGCCGATTAACAACAAGAAGGTTTGAAAGAATCCTATTATACTCACCAAGCAAACTTCGCTACTAAAGCATATTGTGAATTAAACTAGAAACTTTCATGTTACAAGGCAAGCCGATAACCGACGCCTCACAAAAGCACTGACCTATGTCAAACAATCCAGATATATATTTTTTTCAGGACGCCAAACGGGGAACGGACCTCGAGATCGTTATAGCGAGGAAAAATCCAGTGTCGCCGAAGCCTTTAGAATTGGAGCTTTGGGTAAGATGCATTATTCATTAGAATTTTAAACGAAAATCGTGATAGCAGCCGTTGATTAGAGGCGTTTAATGATGCTGCCAGGTTTACTGGCTCCGTGTACGACACGCATTATGCCGTAGCCGCATAATGAAGTTTCGCTCGTGCGCTAATAGGGCTCATTTTCATCGCGATATCACGTTGACACGTCTCTCCGCCTCCCGTGAAATTCAATTTATAATTTCATGTTTTCGAAGCTCGTAAGTGAGAATCCATTACCGCGACGGCAACAGTGCGTTATAAAATAAAACACGTAACACGTTAAACATTCGAATTAAATTTTAAAATATCAACCTGGTTCATTTTGTGATTTAAAATTTTTTTTTACGAAACGTATTTTATTCTATGACATTTTCATGTTAAATGGTACATACTTGAATTTCATTGGCATTGAATACGTTTTAGCAATATATTTTATACCTTAAAAAATACTTTTAAATGTCTGTTTTCACATTATTTTTTTTTAAATTCACATTTTATCACTATAGACTTAAAAAATGTAGTTTGTCCAATATTCCCGTAAACAGGGAATAAAAATTTCGGATGTAACTTAAGTATATTATGAAAATCATGATAAGTATTAGTCACGAAGAGTAATCAATAAAGTTAACGAAATCGTTTCATTAAATTACTGTTACACAACACCGAAATAGTTTCAATTCAATAAATAAACCACAGCGTTGTTAACATAATAATTGTTATAATTTACATTTACAATTCACGTTCCCTGATCAATTTGAAAAGGCCACTACAGCGTCGAGATGGGTTGGGCGCATGGCGACTGGTTCGCAACTCCCGATGATGTTGCACAATTACTGTGCATTAAGAGGACCCGAGGCGTGTTAAATTTCTCATACTGCGTGAAGAACGGCTTGGCACCCGTGACTTGAGATCGTTTTAACACTTGCTATATTCTGTGAAGCGTGATTTCTTATATTCAAGCGACCACTACACATTATATAAAAATATAATTATGGAATTTATTGCTATTACTTTTAACTATTTAATTCTCAACGCTACCAGTGTTTTACAGTACGCGTGGAAGTCTTAGAAAACACGTGTCCTTATGTTAAAAGTATCTCGTAGTACCTTCATCTATTAATATTTTTTTAGAGCCTACTCTGAATGAGTTCACTGTGCCCTTAAAATAAATTCTAAAAATTTTAGTAAATCTGTGAAACGTATATTACGCACCGTAATTTTAAAGAAATATTTTACGTAACCGCATTATTAAACAGAAATTTAAAAGACATTTTAAGTAAATCTACTAATTTGCGTGAATTTTATTGTTATTTCAATTGTCTTATTATTAAAAATCGTAATAGCATTTACATTTAGCATTTACTCAACTGTTTCTAATATCACTGACCTCATTATGACATATTTCTCAACAGGGATCTCCTCTTTTTGCTATCCGACAACGTCGAGTTTCGACAGAAAATACAGAAGGCACGATTTTCCTTGTCGGCCCACTGGACTTCGAAGCCCAGTCTATGTACCACTTAACACTTTTAGCAGTGGTAAGTAAAACAATTAATTCAATTAGAGCGACCTCTTTGCATATTTTGAACTAAATAGTCACAATCGTAGAGCTGAGTCCGCTTGGTAGTTGTTCATTGACTTACTTAAAATTACAGCTGAGTAGACTGGCCTTATAGAAAGGGTTTTTGCCCATTATTATTTAGATCGCTATTATCCCAACAACTTGGCCCGGCTTGATAACAAGCGGATTAGCAATTGTACAAAGCTGTTCTATATTTAGTGTTCAAGTTAGAAATTTACACTTACTAATTTAAACAGCAGTTCGATAAAATGGACGTCTAAATAGGAAGAGAATTTTAAGTATAAAGTGTTTAATTTTAAGTTTAAAGCACTGATTTATTATTTTTATGCTACGATTTCACAGACAGACAGAGATACAAACATTCACAGATTCGTACACGCACAGATACAAAATTGTATGATGAGGGAGAAAAAATTTGCAATATACAAGTTGTTATTAAAACTGAAATTTTAATAAAGCATTTAAATACAATTACAGGATCCTTACGTAGACATAGACAAAGATACAAGAAATATCGCTGGGTTGGAAGTGGTCGTAGTGGTTCAGGACGTCCAAGACATGCCTCCGGTATTTACTTCAGCACCTCCTATAACCCATCTGCCCCGGCAAGTTTCTCCCGGTGACATGATAGTGAAAGTAAGAGCTGAAGACGGTGACAAGGGTTCGCCGAGACAGATTAGATACGGCCTTGTTTCGGAAGGTAATCCCTTCACGCCGTTTTTCAACATCAACGAAACTACAGGTCAGTGTAATGATTCAATTGTTCAATATAAAAAAAATAAACTACAACAAAAATAAAGAAATCATATTTCATTTTAAAATTAGTAAAGAGACAATGTTTAATTATTGTCTTCAAAAGTATTGAATCGATTATCGACCATAATTGGAAAATTCTTACCTTTTATTAACTATTAGTTTTGTCTGTATGTAATGTAATAATGTACAGTAACCTTATTACTATATACAAGTAAAGGCTAATCGTTTCTCATTACGTGAATTAATTACAGCAGAAAATAAATATTCTGAGAAACATTGAAAAGCTTCTTACAGTAACTTATTTATGCTATTAAGTATATGATAATATATAGTTTATGTTATTTATAAGTTATTAATTTGATGTAATGAAGTTCATAAATGTCATCTTTATATTCGGATACATACATGTTAAAGAAATTCTGTCGAACCCAAAAGCTTAGCGTTTACTTAATATATTGAAATAATCAAACCAAGTTGTTACTCAATATAGTTCAGTTCGTATACTTGAGTAACACCTAACGTACTTATATTAAGTTTTAGTAACGTTGCATTGCCTTTACTAGCAGTACGGAACTCAAGATGGTAAGGTGCATATTACCTAAGATTACCCTAGGTATGCTATTCGTTAGTAGATGTATTAATTACCTTAAAGCAACTATACATCCTGTATTTTAATTTTTATTAGGTGAATTCGAAATTTGCTAATTTTCTAGAATACCATTTAACATTCAAATATGATGAAATTTTATTATTGAGTTCAGTAGGTTAATTATGTAGTAGTGATATTTTCTTATTCGATAACATCGTAAGACTGGGGCTTGACGGTTTCCGGTGGATATCCTACTTCCTTATCGTTGACCCGTACCAACAGCCTTAGGTGCTTTAAACGTCGGCTCGCGTGACCCATTTCGCTTTACAATTTATAATTAAAACGAGTCATTTCCAGAACTCCTGCCTATTAAAACTTTCCCCGACGTTTTTGTTAAACAGCTAAATTTCTATGATAAAAGCATTCGGACAAAAGATACCCACACAATGCCTGTTTATTAAACAAATACGTTTTACGAAAACCGAAATCTTGTATTGCAACAGAAGTATAATAGTTCGTTAGGACATACGGGCCTGTCACACAAGATCTATTGTTTGTTAAGCTGTTTCACCTTACCTTATAGCAGAGGTTTAATTTGACTAGTCCCTATTCGCAATACCAGTAACTCACAATATTTATCGTCCTATACCGTCTTTAACGACTTCATTCCGCTTAGGCTCGCTTAAACCTGAAAACAAATATTCATCTATGCCAGCCACTCAAGCCAAAAACGTAATGAACGAATATGTTTTATTTATTTTTTACCACGTTTATTTAAATTTAGTATTTTAAAGAATAATCATTTTGTAAGAATTTATAAAAAATTATGTTTTCATAAGATCACTTCATTTTAAATGTTACAGTCGAAATTAGTTTGAATTCTCTTTCTGTTTTCGTATTTTCAGCCATGTAATTGTTCTTAATTCCAAATTAGTTTCAGAAAAACACTTAAAGAATATTACTTTTGCTAAAGTTGACTGTTCTTAACTGAAATAAATTACTCGGAGAACCTTCATTAAACTCGAAAGTAGTTAAACATTAACGAGTGGCCGGCCGACCCAACGTCTGTCTTGTCAGCGGGAACGAATGGGCCCTTCACTATTAATCTTAAAAAGCACCACTTTTGTATGCTAATCACTGGTCACATTTTTTTCCTTTCTGTGGCGTACTTGGAACAAAAAACCTTACTAATGTGTACCGTTCCTTTGTTTAGAAAATTACTGGTCATCGTACAAAAAAGAAATATTTATATACGATTAATTTTTCCACTGTTACTTTGCGGAACTCCTTGCCTCAATGGAACAAAACTTTAGGATGTGTGACGGGTTCGACTTCGTGCTGTCGGACCCGTAACGTGTCCTGCAGATGCCACGTGTAGTGGCGCACACGTCGAGATTCTATTTATTCGTGGTTTTTGCGACTAGACAGGGCGCAGGTTGGCAGATTAATTTTTTGTTTCAATGAGAATTATTTAGAATATATACTTTATTTTAAATATTGTTGAAATAAGATGAAATTATACATTGCAATATCATATACTATTAATAGAAGCAACAAAACAATGAATTCCACGCAATTAGGATAAATAAATTTAGGTGAACATAACTTTGAAGGACGTACTTAATTTTAACCTTCAAGTAATTTGAAACATTAAGAAAAGGAACTTGTCTCAAGGAGTAAAGTTAATTACAAAATAAACTTTAATCACGTTACGAAAAAAGTTCTCGTACATTTGTTTCATTTTTTCAACTTTTTACTTTTAAAATAAATATCATCAAATCATTTTACTAGCAAATAATGAATAAAAAAAACGTATAAAACAAACATATAATTTAAAGACTGGACTCTTCCCGACGCAGCAATTAACCGCTTGGCTTGTTTGTTCCTAGGCCACATAAGTTATTTGGATATATGCATAAGTATTACTTTATCATCAGATAAACGTTCTGCTCGTCCATGGATTAAAAAAATAAACACTGGTATTGTCTCCGTCAGATTTAGTCGAAATCAATTAATGCAATATCTATTTCTAAGACATAATGATTGACACGGTATCAAAGCATCTCGCTATTCAAATAAATGCGGCCAGACAGGCGAGACGTATTGGCTTCCAACTTTTTTCGTTTACCTTCACGTCACTGTTAAACCGATCTCAATACACCCAGTAAATGCTTAATGTATATTTGTGTATTAATTTTGTTTTATTTAGGTCGAAAATGAATACCTGTTTTATATATTTACTGAATAAATGTTACAGGAGATATGTTTTTATGTTACTTATATTAAAGTATAAATATATATGTCTTTGAATTATATATACATTGATATATATACAAGATAATTTATCAAAATAGAAATATTTAACAATAAAGTACAGTCAAATGATAAATTTTAGCCAGTTGTACATAATGTCTAGAAATCGTATTAACGAAGATTCTTAAATAATAACTGTTATTATTTATTTCACAGGTGAAGTAACTTTGGAGCGTCCAGTTGAAGAAATTGCAGCAATATCCCATGCTGGTACTCCGATACTCCTGACTGTGATCGCGGAGGAGGTACGCCTGTCAAGAGAGGAACCGGAGGCAATGTCATCTACAGTTCAGCTCGCCTTTATTCTTCCTGAACGCGAGAATTCACCTCCTTACTTTGAAAATGAATTGTAAGAATACAGCATTTCCTTCTGTTTTACCGTTTTAAACGAAATCGGCGGAAAATTTATAATTAAATACGACTTAACAAAATTTATCTCATGAAACTTTGGCCCCAAGACTTCTTATTTAGTTATCAAGATTTTCATAAACATTTGTATGGATGAGTAGATGACGATAATGACTAATAATATTTACGAATTCCTATCACATTTAGATTTATTGTTTTAGCTATGTTACTTACTTGGATGAGAATGCCCCACAAGGTACAGCGTTAACTTTCAATGATCCCTATATACCGCAAGTTAATGACAACGATTCAGGAAAGAATGGCGTCTTCTCGCTGTCGTTGGTGGGGAACAATGGAACTTTTGAGATCGCCCCAACAGTAGCCGAGAGACATGCCCAATTCATCATCAAAGTACGCGATAACACAATGCTTGACTTTGAAGCTCGAAAATCAGTGGGCTTTCAGGTAATTATTTCTTTTACATTAATCGAAAAGAAAAAATAAAGAGACTATTTATCTAACAGTAAATACGCTTACATACACTATTTTTTGTAGGCAGAGATAGAACAGAAATAAGAATGGTTAAAATTTAAAGCTAGACAATTTATTGCGAGATACAATATTTTAAAAATTAAACGTAATTACAAATTTCGTCTGTCTCTACAGATACGACAATTATAATTATTTTAAACACCTTAAATTGGTGTAACATGTTTCTATTTATTTTATTATTTACAGTATTTGAATCTAAATAGAAATCAAAAATACGAAACGATTGCCTTCGTTGATTACTAAAACGAAAGCCTTTTTTTCCCAAAGTTCATATGAAACGTTTGTTCTAATGCTTTTAATATATATATATAACCTAGAATCGATTTTTATAAATTAATATTTGTTTTTAGATTTTAGCGCAAGAGCTGGGCCCAGCTACAAATTTGTCAGCAACTACAAATGTTACAGTTTATCTTAATGATGTGAATGACAATCCTCCAGTTTTTCTTGCGCTATCTTATGATGTGGAACTACCAGAAAATGTAACAGCTGGTACTAGAGTCGTGCAAGTTGCAGCTGATGATGTAGATACCGGACAATATGGAAAGATTCAGTACACCGCCATATTAGGTTACCTTAACACATCACTTAATTTAGATCCTAATACAGGGTTAATAACTGTAGCAACAGATAACCACGGCTTCGATCGCGAGGCAATGCCAGACCTGCATTTTTTAGTAGAGGCTAGAGATAATGATGGAATAGGTTTAAGAGTAACAGTGCCATTAATAATTAAGTTATTAGATGTAAACGATAACCCACCAGAATTTGAAAGATCATTGTATGAATTTGTATTATCCCCTAGTTTAACTAATTTTACATCAGCTGCTTTCGTAAAAGCAGTAGATAGAGATGCTGAACCACCAAATAATGTTGTGAGGTACGAAATAACTGATGGAAATTCTGAAGGAAAATTTTCCATAAATAAAGAAACTGGAGAGTTATACCTTTTAGAAGCATTAAAAAGAACAAAGAAACAAAATATTGAAAGGAAAAAACGTAAAGCTGACAATGATGAGGACAGTGAATCATTTGTACTTACCATAAGAGCGTATGATCTTGGTGTCCCGAAACTATTTAGTTCGACTACAGTAAAAATATACCCACCGGAGAGCAAAACTAAAACAATGTCTTTTATAGTCCCTGGATCAAATCCTGATCGACAAAAATTAGAAGAAATACTAAGTACTCTTTCAGGTGGCAAAATAAACATTATAGAAATAAAACCTTATAAGAGTAATGACAACAGCGCAACAGATTTAAACCCACAAGCTTCTAGTCAAGAGAAGTAAGTGCATACAAATTGAAAGATCTAATTTATTTATTCTCGTATTATTACTAAATTGTTTCCTTTAATATTTTAATCCATAAAAATACGGTATATATTACATTAAACAACATTTTGTACATATAATATTTATTAGCGCCATTATTGTAACAATTATTATTTTTATATTTAAAGAAGCGAAGTTATTGCTGTAGTGCGGATGTCAGGAAATACAGCTATCAATGTTGCTAAACTTCAGGAACAACTAGCTAAAAACATGACAATCTACAGTACTGGTGATAAAACCATGTCAACATCAGATAATGAGTCGGTAAGTTGTCTTTTTCATTTTACAAATTGAATACTTGATAATATCCGTAATTTCGATAGTAAAATAATGTTAAGATTATTATCTTTTTACAGGGACTCTACAAAGCAGAGAGCCGTTTACTTTTCTGGCTACTAATACTCTTAGCAATATTAGTAGCACTGGTATTACTCCTTCTTATATGCTGTTGTATATGTGAAGGTTGTCCGTTATACATGCCCCCTAGGTAATATTTTTTTTTCAATTATGCTTGTAATAATTGTTTGATAAATAGAAAAATACTTTTTTTATTTGTACCTTCTTTATTTACTTATTATCATTACATAAATTCAAATTTAACAGTCGGTTAGATGTGAAAGTTCCTCAACTTCATTTGGATCCTATATTAACGTTTTCACCGATCATTCATTAAATCAATATTTATGCATGCCAAGCAAACATTATGCGAAATCAGACATTCATCTTCATAATGCACATGCACGCTATCTCTATTAAACTAAATGATAACAGAACCTTTAGGTACATAGATATCCATTAATAAATTCTAGGAAAAGAGTGATACGTGTCAACTCCACAGAGGACGACGTGCATTTAGTGGTACGCGACAAAGGACTTGGGAGGGAAAACAAGTCGACGCAAAATATAGAAAATAAATCAATACAAGCGACAGACTGGAGGAGGCGGGAAGCATGGAGTGCTGAGCAGACAGATTTGAGGACAAAACCGACACAATGGAAATTCAATAAAAGAAATCATCGTTCAAAAGAAGGTTCAAAACCGGCATCTACGCCAGGTGACATAAAACATGAGTTCGTTCAAACTGCAGAAGATAACGATTACAAATATGATGATACTAGACAATCTTTTCGTGCAAGGTAATAAAATACACTTTATTCCATAAACTCCTAATATTTTTTAAAAACAAATTTCCGGAAATAAAAATTAATAACTTAATGAATCAATATACAGTGTTAAGAAATGTGCTCCATGTATTAATTATATAATTAATCAACCGCTAAACATTCTAAATATAGCGAATAATATGTAGCAATAAATAAAGAATGGTTACGAAAAATATGCGTATCATTATACATTCATTATAAGTTTACGAAAAATAAAGTCTTTACAAACATAGACATTTAACAAAATCAGCAAATAAATAAGTTTTGTAAAAAATAAATAACCATTATTTATTTAATATTATCTGCCTTTAACACTGGCACTTTCTGTTTTAGAGATGGACCAAATATTATTTATACAAAAGAAATGCAGTTACAACAAACTTTTGCTAATAAACATAAAGAGTATATTGAAGATTTAGAAAATGGCTATGATCGAATAGCTACACTTCATTATCAACGGAAAGAACATGATAATGATTCAATACGAAGGCATGAACTTGAACGAGGTTCCGAGGTCGGTATTTTTCTTAAATCTGAAGGTGACAAAAATATTGATGAGCGAGAGGAAGGTAGAACCAAACATGAGAAAAGCAAAATTCATGTTCCGTCATCCCAGGGCAGAGATCAGTATTTTATAAAAGAAGGAGATACTGAAATACTAAGACTTGTTACGCGTGGGAAAAATGAAGAAGAACGTTACGTTAACCTTCCTGTACAAAGACCTGTTACTTTGATTCCTAAAACACAATATGTAGTAGTAGACAACGGGAAAGAACTCTTAATGGAGAGATTTATTAGAGAGCAAGGTGAAGAGGCAAAACAAATGAGAGAAAGCATGAACAAAGTTATAACTGATTTAGATAATTACCCAAATGATAGAAAGTCACAATTAGGAAACGACAATCAAAATCAAGAGTACACAGACATTCATCCTGATGTACCTGGTACAGTACCTTTAAAATCTGATTATTTACAATCAGCATTAATGGAAATGCAAAATAAATCATCAATTCATCAAGAACTGTTAGAGTCATCACTACGGAAGCAAAATGAATTACTTCATCAAATTCTTATAGAAAGAGAAAGATTGCTTCAAAATCAAGAAACTGCTTCACAGGTTGAAAGTAAACTAGAAACGCAAAGTTTGCCTGGACATTCAGTAATTGCAACGCAAACAGAATGTCACATCGGGACTCAAACCGAACTTCAATTACTTACTCCGATAAGAAGAAAAGCGAGAAGTGACAATGACTCATACAGTGATGATGATTCTCATACAGTGATAGAGGATGAGAAAAGACAAGTAGCATGGTTGAAAAGAAAGAAACCTAAAAAGAAAATCAAATATAAAGATCCACGACGTAGTGTTAGGGTACAAGAGGTAAAAAGAAAAATTAAAACCCCAATTATCGAAGAGAATGAAGTCTCACCATCACTTGAAAGTGAGCATGTAAGAATAAGTAAAATTAACGAAAGGGAAGAACACGTTAAAAAATATGGCGATAAAACTAAAAGTACCATAACTACGTCAAAAAATGAAACCATGAGCTCTACTAAAGTTAAACTTACAGACAGCGATAAAAAGTTAAAATTGAGAAAAGATTTATTAATGGAAATTTCAGACTCTCTAGATGAAAAGATCGATTCTGATCATATTGTTAACAGACATAATTTGCAAAAACAATCATTAACATCCGAACAAAAATTAAAACAGGCTTTTGCAATTGAGAATGAAAGTAGTATTGAATCCCAAAATTATAAAAGTTCGGCGACTAGAGAAAATGAAAACCTTAAATTTTCTAGACAAATTTCATCAAGAGAAACTGACGAAAATTCTGTAGAATTGCCGAGTTTAGACGTATCACATACCAATGCCAGTAATGTACAATCAACTTCTCAAAAAAATGTACATCCAGCGCCAATTAATGAGTCTAGCAAAACGGTAGAAAGTTCAAAATTATTACAAAAAAGTTTACCAAGATATATGCAGTGGTACGGAAGGAAAACCGCCCCCAAAACGCAATTGGTTGAAAAAATTGTACCCGATAAACCCAAAAGACCTTCTAAAACTAAAACTGACCAGGATAGATCAATAGAGAAAGTAAAGTCTAGCCGTTATGGCAAAATAACTAATAGCAAACCAAATCAAAGTGATGGTTTAGAAACAAAAAAAAACCTCAAAGGAAAAGAAAATGAATTTATACATCCACGACTACTAAAAGAAGAAAGGGTAACTCCTGTCCCCGAGGGACCACTTCCTGACGCTCATCCTTTATTGCAACATTCTGAACACAGATTTGAGCATCAATACGAAAATCAAAATCCGCTTTGTCATATTCAACCCACTCACATTCCTAAGTACTTAGGAGCGCAGTCAAATGTTCCTGTCTTACCTCGAAGGCTATCGCTTGAACAACAACCTATATATGTTAATCAAGATGATATTAAGAATATCGATAAAAGGCAAGAAATATCGGAAAGTGCACTAACCCATAGTATTTCGATATCAACAAAATATGAAGATGACAAAAAGGCTACAACTGAAGTTCATGTTTCAAAGATAAATATTGGCGGAGATGACATATCTAATTCACAACAAAAAAATAAGACAAAAATTGATGATAATGATTCAGGCATTGCCATGAACACATTAATTCAACAAACGGGCAATATCAAAAGATTACCTATTACTGAAAAAAAGAGTGTCTTTACTATTGCCTATGACGATGTACAAACCAAACAATTACGGCCGGATAGTAGTTCTACATCATATTGATACAAAAACTTACGAATGAAGTTGAGTGCCTTACATCATGTTATCCTATGTGCCTTGTACCAAAATAATAGAAATATGTAAACAATTCGTCCAACGTTATCAATATTAAATGTATTTAACTTATATCTATGTAAATAAGTAAATTTAGGAAAATTGTGTATTATTTTGATACAATACTCCAACTGCCTTTGTTTTTTGACTGGTATTATTAATTAATAAGTTAAAATGTAAATATAACTCATGTTTATTTAAATTAGTTATAATGATATTTCTGTAAATAATTATTTTTTGTCCAATATAAATACAGTACATAATTCTATATTTGTTATAAAATATAAAATTATATATCACTTATTATGTTCATGTTTTATTTTACTCTAAAAAGTTTTACACATGTACAAATTACAAATAAAAATAAACAAAAGCGAAACAATTAAATCTAACCTATATTATATAAAAAATCATATAATGTATGTTTTACGTGGAGTAAATAATTGATGTAATAAATATCAATAATACAAAAAAAAAATTAAATGATTCATAAAACATTAGCAATGCGACTATCACTTTTAACTGCTCACTAAAATATATGATACTAACACCATTTGAACCTATTAGGTGAAGAATAAAAATAATTAAAATAATGTAATAATAATATGCTTTATTGTACACCAAAAGAAACATAAGCTACAACACAATTAAAATAAATTATTATATAAATGTACAATGGGCGGTGTTATCGCTATGAAAGCAATCTTTTCCAGACAACCCACTAAAAATATATACATAAATATGTACTTATTCTTAAGTGACGCCAATTGGCAAACTATTCTACTGTTAATATTCTTATAAATTATCAAAAAGGTACCGTCGTGTTTTAATACATGTCACAAAAATTTTTTTTGCTAAATATTTGCAGAGTTGTGTGATTTTAATTTTATTTTGCCTTCTATTACTTTAATTTCCAATTAAAAGGAAAATGTAAATTGGATTACGAAGTTATCACCTACAGCAATAAACTTAATACTTTATGATTATCCATATAATCGCTATAAGCTTTTGTAAATACTTTATTTTGAAGAGAAGATCTATGAACTGATCTCGACAATGTGTAGAATGAAAGAACAAAACAAATTAAATGAAAAATCTGTTTAGTGCATGTGATTATCACACGATGGCAACATTTGGCTTCACTATTTCGAGCAAAGATATTTAAAAGGCAAACATTTCTTAATTTCCGATAGATGGCAGGATATCTATAAAAATATTAACGCAAAAAGTTCACCTCTATTGTTTTATAACAATCGACTTAGTGCAAAGACTATTTTTTTATATTTATGTAGGAAAACCTAATTATAATTTTAAAACCATTCATTTAAAAAAATTACCTGAGAGAAAATATTTCTTTTTTTATCATTCTAAATATTATTTATAGAGTGGATTCTGAAAGATTTCCGATTTCAATTTTGACGTATTTATTTGACTTATCTGTTTCCTTATCCAGATAATCTTAAATTGACTTTAATGGGCCATAGAGAAGTTCAAGAAAATACATGAAAAAGATTTTGTGTAAAAGAGACAAGTTTACTAAATTTATCTTAAATAGCTTACTTAGGTTAAGATTTTTAAGTGAAAAAGTTAAGTGAAAGAAATTAATTAACATTTTATGAACCATTATCACTGTAGTTGTTACGGTTGTAGCTGGTTAAAAAACTAAAAAAATAACATAATAATTATAATTATCTAAACTAAATAAGGTTTTTTTTACCCGTCAAAAACCCGGGCTTCCGACAAAATTTCACTCACGCTGTTACGTCAGACAATTTTGGCCGACTTGTAACAGGAGAACAGAAGCATAAGAAAGTTATTTGAATTAGTTTTTATTATTTAGCTAGTTGATACTAGATGACTCTGACACGAATAATATTTCATAACTTTTTACTTCTTAACAGTAGATGGCAGAGTTTATGACTTATTAAAATTTTTCATAATTATTTAAACATTAGAACTCACAATGTTTCTAAAGCAAATCCTTAAACTCCATTTTATTTAGTAACAGTACACTGTGGAACTATTTACTTATAAACAACTTACTTCTAAATAGTAGTCTGTCTTTCGTCTCCGTAATAAATATCTTGAATAATATGTTAAATTTACTTATATAATTAACAAATGGTGCTCTATTCTGATGGAAAGATTTTACATCGATGTTTGTTTTTTTTTCCTAATAATCAAAACTAAATTCTAAACTATAAGGATTACAAGGAAAAAATTAAGTAATAAACATAACGGGAGTTCACTTGTAAGTTGATCCGAAACGCAGAGTTAATTAATAAATAAAACATTACTGTTCAATATTTGAATTGGAAAGAAATAATAACAAATGTTTTGAAATTGCGTTTTAAATATTGTTTCATAGCTGGAAGCCACTCAATCATTCGCATGAGCTGCGCCTTCATTCAGCTCATTTGCACAGATAACTCGCGCGGAAAATTATTTCTTTTCATTTTCCCATTTTTCACGTCTTGCTTAAAGTTTTATCCAATGACTGAGGGGTATACAATGCGTTCCTCTGTTTGTTTTTTTGTTCCCCATTTATAATGGGGAAACAAGACCTTTATACCTTAAATCAAGAAAAGAACTACACAAATAATTTATATAAACGATCAAGAGTACCTAATAAGGATTTGCGTAATATTTTTTTCATAATGAATAAAAAAAATGTCCATTAATTCTTCTTCAGTATAACCTTATCTTAGTTTAGATCAATATTATGTATTTTTTTCAGTTTTTAAACTAACTAAACCTACAACCAACAAAAGCTACAACCGTAACAATTACAATGATAATGGTTCATAAAATGTTAATTAATTTCTTTCACTTCACTTTTTCACTTAAAAATCTTAACCTAAGTAAGCTATTTAAGATAAATTTAGTAAACTTGTCCCTTTTACACAAAATCTTTTTCTTGTATTTGCTTGAACTTCTCTATGGCCCATTGAAGTCGATTCAAGATTACCTGGATAAGAAAACAGATAAACAAATACTTCAAAATTTAAATCGGAAAATAAAAATAAGCGCTGTATACAAACCATAGATTGAAGTGATATTGTTTGTTACACAATTTTAAAATACTGAAATTATGTGAATACTGAATTTAAAATATTAATGCAAAAGCAGTTGCAGCAGCATTCTTAAGTTTTTTTAACAATTCTTTTAATCAATTTTTCGGACCTACCTAGCCAGACGGGTTCGAAAAAGTCGAATCTGCCACCATCAATGTCAGTCAATCTGCCGCCATAACAGAGTAATATGTCCTTCATTTAAGGCCTTACTGTAACTTAATATCCTGTGCAATTGAGATAAAGTAATTATTAACTTATTATTTAATTTTTAATATATTTAAAAAAATCGAATTTTCATAAAATAAAAAAAAATTAAACTATGTTTCAAATATGGATGAAGAAGACAAATGAAATAAGTTTTATTACGAGAGCACCAGGGCGACAGAAGCAGACATGAGGTATGGAAATTACGTCTCCCTGCGGCAACTTGCTTTCACAGTCCACTGGGCTGATCATAATAAAAACTCGCGCCGTCGCCTTCGCGCCGAAGTTTGACCATAAATTCGGTGGCCGCGCTACGTAGTAATCGCCTGCCGCTCGCCGCCGGCGAAATTCCACTCTACCCACCCCCAGAACTGCTTTTAATATAATAATAAATATCACCAGGATACACTATTTTTTTGCCAAGTTTTTTTTTGTTTTTCCCGGAGGGTGAGCACAACCATTAAAAAGGTTAGGGCGGGCGATATTTTATGCGATTTTAAGTATACAAATGCTCTAATGGTATTTGTATCATGACATCAATTTGGAAATGTAGTTCATTAGTTGATGCTGTTCTATGAATCAGATTCCTTAATGTATGTTTTGTTTGTTTGATGTACCATTACAATAATAATATTTAACTAGAAATTAAAATCATCACCGGTAAAAACATAGTATTAATAATGTAAAACTATGAAACAGCTGATAAACTTGAAACAGTCTTAAAAATGTTTTTGAATTCCATCTAAAAACACAGTCGAGTAACCGCTCAAGAACAAATTTAATTATATTTAGTCGTTAATAAATTATGAATGCATTAAAAAAGGCACAAACGTAAGTATTAATATACATATCCATATTTTTTGCAATGAAGATTGATATAATGAAATAAAAATTACTCATAAAGAGCTCGACCAGGAATGAATAGTTTTTTTATCTTTTCTCTTGACGTATGTCTAATTTCCATGAGAAATCTCAACATTACTTTCTTTGACGACCATCTTTTTTTTTATTTCTTATTGTATATATGTACTCGACCCCATTTAATCTACAATTACTATTTGTCTTTGTAGTGTAATCAACACTTTCTTTATTCTATTTACGTTTTGTCAGAGTGGCATATGTTGGAAAACGGTCCCAGCGCCTTGTCGTAAAGTAATGAAAATGAAATATTGGGAAAGAATTTTTGGCCCACGAAGTTTAACCTGCAATTGATCAACCAAAAACATTTTATTATAGAAAAATGTTATTCAGTATGATGCTTACCTTGGAACACGGAGGTGCCGGATGCGATTCCAAGGCCACATGAATAGTACAGTATAGATATTACAAGGATATTTCTAAAACCCTCCTGAATAGCTGATAGCTACCATCTTTAATGCCAAGCTAACGCCATAATAGCATTGCTCAGTTCCAGCAGACCTACATGTAAGAACCAGAGTAATCTATAATACGTTTTATCATGTACAATCTCATTGTTACTTTAAATCTGGTGATATCAAGAACATGCGTTAAGCCATTGTTGATAAAATAAAAACAAATATCATTACGGGTATATTCTAATTGGAGCGTTTAGATCAGTAAAGCAGAAAAAGTATGAATAACAAAAGAGCTTAGGCGACTTCTGTGCAATGGGCTTAAACAGAATGAACAAGTGGTGCCTGATATCTCTCATTATGCCGAGAGAGGCTTGAAGCAAAGGGGTTAACTTTGAAGTATCATTGCCATTTATTAATGGTCAAGTTGGACTCAGCCGCATTACGCCCCAGATTGCTTTAACTGTATTATTAAATTGACGCCATTTGTTCTCGAACATTCAAAATTTGACATTCGCTATTTGATTAAATGTTGATCAAATAGATGATATTTTCTTCTATAAATTGAAGACATTTAGTCACTGATTTTCATCAAAAAAATTAGGTTAAATTAATTTTAAATATTTATTTTAAACTGATTAACAGTAAAACGCCAAATTTTTAAGACCATCCGATACGCCAATAGCGTGATAGTGATTCATGAATCTCTGTTGATTTGTTCAAATCCATTTAGCATGGTTTAGTTTTAGATCTTAGCGGTAAATAAAATTTTGTTGATCTCTATTTTCTCTTTTTAATATGCACCTGATGATGTTCATAAAATGGTTTTTAATAATGTTAATAAATTTGCTGTCCAATTTTCAAACCTAGTCAATTAAGAATCTGTATACCAACTGAAACATTAATTACGAATTCCTTATTAATTTTTAAAAAGTTCGCGAACGCCTAAAATTGACACTTATTGCTTTTGGTCGAATTTATCCGAGAAACCAATTAATCACGTCGCCTCTGTCCAATAAATCCCCTTACGGACTTTAATTATTTTCTTATGATTTTAATTTCTACTCTCCGCGCAGTTCGACCCTCGTTCCGATCTTGGATTTGGAAACAACTGTCACCACTCTGAATTTTTTCGACTTAAGTCGGTGACTTTTATTAATAAAGAACGAAGACAATTAATACTACTTAAATTTTCTTTAAGGATTTCTGAACTTAATTACATGGTTTGTGAATAAATGAAAACAGGCATGAACGGCACAGGTGCAAAAAGATTTTTCAATTTCATTTAATAGACATATCGTTTGAAATTTTGTTGCAAACCGTTAAGTTTTAAGAAATGAGTAAAAGACCTTAAGACTACTGTTCCACTTCCGTTTCAGAAGAAAATTTTTAAAAACTATGTGAATACTTGACTGCACTAGCGCCTTTCATACTTTCTAAAGATTTATTTTATTTGGGCTTTCTGACTAAGAATAAACTACAACTTATCGCATGCTCAATTTATTAATCTATAATTTAAAAAAAATTGTGCAGCTGTGACAGCATTTACCTATAATTTTACTTATTATAGATAGCTTCAATCGTATTTTTCAATAGTATTTAAATTTTTTATTTAATACGTACTGCAAAAACAGAGTTTGTCATACTTCGATGTAACGTTAGACTAGGTAGTGCAGTAACACCAATAAGATAAAACAATAATGTAATGATAATTTATTTAAAAATAAAAATTATACGCATTGGCAATTGTCCAGCGAGAATTCTCTTTTGTAAAAGTCGTCTAAACCGCCGCAATTAGTGTGCCATTTGTCCACAACAATAGAGTGCTGTCCCCGTCCCCCGAATCTTACGAAATTAGTGATGACTTCAATAAAAATAATTCGTGTCTTTTAAGCAAATTGCATCGCGAAGAGTCCAACGAAAGCCTTTAATTAAGGGTCGCCCTCTGCCACCCCGTAAACATTGCTGCGGCCTTCGCTTTTTATTTTTGTTAATTCTTGGGGCTCTTTCTTCGCCGCATAAGTTACTTCACCCCTTCCCCGTGATTCTTTACGCCTTTTTGTCACCGTTTGAATTCTTTTGTAGGAACCCTTTCTTCCCATCTGCCACGCCCGTCAATATTAACTCCTCGAGACGAGTTAAACTTTTTAATATCCGTTAAATTTCGTTACGTTCAAAGTAATGTTCTTTAGTAAACCTTTTAACGTTATTCGGCGAAAAATTCAATTCAGTAATTATGGGTCAAATTCTTTCATTCAACATAAGTTATATGTTCCATAAAAGTAACATAAGAAAACTTTACGACAGTGGAAAAAGAAATTAAGAAACCGAAAACAAAAATATTTTCTTTAATTTATTAAATTATTCACAAGGGTAAGAAAAAAATATGCAAATAGGATCGGAATGCTTAAAAAAAAGTTGTTTGAAAACACAAGAGATCGTGATGGGACCACAGTTGTCGGGACAAGGAATTTTTAATCCATTTCCCGTAGTCGATTAATATTCAAGACTCGGCCGGTCTGGTTCATCTCCTCTTCCATTATTTCTTGGACGCCATCTCCTCCACATCTTCGGCCTTGTACTTGCGCTTTGATTTCGAAACTAATTGCCTTCCTTTTGTAGTTAATTACGTCTGTGAATTGGAAATCTCGCCAATATAAAAATCTTTTCAAGAAAATTTGATTTTACTAACCAAAATGAGGCTTTACAGAAGTTGTTATAATTCAAAATGCATTCTATACTTTCACATAGGTTGCGATGCCTAAATTATTGAAATGTCATCTAAATTTTTTATATAAAATATAAATTATTAATAATTACAAATGGGTGTAATTATTTCAATGAAAGAAAAAGTGTTGGAAAGATTTAATGACTTCTTTTTGCAATTTTCTTATCGTTTTTATATTACACATACTACATGTGCATACTTCTCTATTTTATATTTACATAAGATTCTCTCAGAACAAAAGTTATTAATTATAATAATGGACCCCTTAATATGACAATTATAAACCAGCATGTACATATATATTTGCTTTATCTCTGATAAATCATGTAAATAACAAACCTTAATATCTTCAACCAGTAGATTGAAATTTACATTTTCTCGTAAATACACGTCCTACTATCAACAGATTTACAGGCCAGCAATTACACTAACTCCAACCTGTTTTGCATCTTCGGAGAGAGCAATATTGTCTTAATATATTCAATATCCGGGAAGATGATAATTTACCGACTCGGGTAGAATCCATTATGGGTATTTACTTGACCTGCGCTTAGTGCTTACTAAGAAAACAGGGGTGACCGTCTGCAAGTTCTACTCTGTTTAGAATGTTCGACACGACATATGTAGATATCTCTTGAAAGGTATAAACACAATGTTATTACTTACATTAATATCCCCTATTGACCTGATGAAGTTAGTGTTGACCAATTAAGAATCGATTTGGATGAGTCTATTCCCATTTAAATGATTAATGAAAGCGAAAGGGATATCTAAAAAGTGAACCATCCTTCTTAAATTCTTCAATTTACGTCTAAAAGTCTATCAATAAAAAAATATTAATGATTAATAAAGAATTACAAAAAAGATTTTTCAATATTGAAGCATATCTAACCGAAAATGAAATGTTCGAAAATAATTTCACCTCAAACTCTAAGACCGAAGACTTCATAAGCATAACCAAACACTTCAGATGCTGTTGTCAATAAATGAATAAAAGAAAGTAGATAAACAATCAAAAGAAAAACAAAGGTGAATCGAAATAACCGCGACCCAAATTTGGAATTCAAATCTCGCACGTTGACTTGCTTCTCTTCGGCGAGGAGCTGCATATAAGTTATACGAAAAAAGAATTCAGTTTGTTTTGCCGATATCAACGAAAAAATATTTTCGAATACAGAAAGTAAGTAGAGTAAGAGTTGAAATGTAAGCAAAATTTTAGTAAAGAAAAACTACAAGTTTAATAATTTCCATTAACATAAATTAACCGGTAGCTTTAGTTTCATAGAACATATTAAATACAATAGAAGAAATTTTTATTATTCACTAATATCTCCCGAAGTTTTTTAAACTATAAATCTAGGTTAATCACAGATATACCTTGTCATAGATACCGTTAACAAATGAATAAAGTTATATTATAAAATATATTAAAATAATAAAATCTTGAAACTATCAGTAGCAGCAACAATTCGTTGTAAAATATGTTTATCCACCTAACTTGGAATATTTCAAGAGGAAAATCCGGGATAATCTATAAATATAGCCCTCGACACATTCGTCGCGCGCCAAATTTAAAAGTGACAATATTCCTTATTGTATTCGCGGTGTGAAAAATGTATGCACACCCTCGTCGACGCAATATACGCCTCCGTGGGGAGTTATTAAAATTATAAACAAATAAAATTATTCAGCACGCACCCTTACCTTACCCTTAGTCGTGGCTGGAATTCTTCATGTTGGATTTTGATTCCTGTTCTAAATATGGTTATAATAAATAAAATATCGGTAACATGTGCGTTATAGCAGGTTACCGGTTAATGCATATGTGGTAAGAGTCCATAAGGCCTCTATCCTACGGTCCTGTATGAGGGCTATTTGAAACATTATAAGTCCTTTGATCGATCGTAATTAGGATGATGGTGTCACATCAAGTACCTCTAATTTGGTGGTCGTACATAAACTATAAATGTAAATGTTACCATAATCACTGTCCTTTTGCTTCAAAGTAAAAAGTATCAATAACTTGCGGAAATTATATTTCATACGAATATAATTCCTATAAACTGTTATTATTTGTTGATATTTACAAAATAACTTTGATTTTAAGGTTTAGTTCTAAGTTTTATATACCTTATATGTTACCAATAGATTTATTCCTGAAAAAAAAAATTATTTCCCTTCTATCAAATATAAACACTTCTTGTCTTTGGATATAGAACGTTAACCCTATTTCCCTTTATTTTATATTAAAGCGATAAACATGTCGATTGCTAGAGTCACGCGTGGCCGCGCCCCCTCTCGAATATGCAAGTCATGAGAAAACGCTTATCACGAGGCTTAGATAGCTGAGAGATAGACGTGAGATGAATGATGGTGCTACATATTGCTCTGTGATCTGTAAATTTGTTTTATTTTCATCAAACTTTTTAAAATAAACACATTTTCCTTTTGAACATTTTTTATCAGATTATTCAAATACAAGTATGATAATAGATCTCTGTACTAATTCTATCTTTCAAGGTTTTGGAATGTATCCCAGTCTTTATTATAAACTAGACAGTTTAGTACTATATACTGTGTACCACAAGTGCTTGCAAGTAAAAATTTAAAATGATGAACTTTGTGTAACTTAATAGAACTAATTACTCAATAAACTTTCGGTATATTATGAAAATATTAGAAAATATACTTAGCAATATTCGAAAATATTTAGTTCTATTTGATTCGTCTAAATCATTCACTATCGTCTATTGATAATTTTTCAGCAGATCTGTTTTGGGTACATTAATTCTGTCTGCTATAAATTAACCACTTCAAATCCCTCGAGATTTACAGGGTTCGTTGGTAGCCGATATCGTTTCACCGGACACTTCAACAATGGCGTTAAAAATGAACGCCTCGTCCAACTGTCGGCCCAGATGTATCACTCCACTGCACCTTGAAAAAGGAAACCGCCCTTGAGTATTATTTGCACATTTCACTCCATCAATCTATATAAATCGAATATCGTCGTCTATATCAGCAAAGCGTTTACTAATTTATATACTACTAGTTAACAGAGTAAATTTATTACTAATATAAATTATCTTGTAATTGACAAAAAGTCGTTACACCTATGTGTGTTGTGTGGGAGCCGACATTTTTTGGCTTCTTATATGACGCAGCGGTTCCTTTTGGCTTGTAACGCGGAGGTCCCGGGTTTGATTTCCGAACCACAGAAGTAGTGGAGTTTGGATGATACTAGGGTTTTTTCAACCCAACTGGTTAGGTACCACCCGCAATGTCAATCAACTCCCAAACAGCATTTTGTTCTTGATGTGTTCCGGCACTAAAGCATGCGAGAGCCAGATGTGTTTTGGGCCAACATTATACACCATGTACGACCTCATTTTCGCTTCAATTGAAATGAAATAAAGTGTAACTCCATAACCAACAAAAAATGCAAAAATTATTCCAATTGCGTAAGTTGTGACATTGTACATAAAAGTTTGAAAAGGTATTTTTTAATCTAAAGATCATTGATGTAAAAAGTTTTAAATTAGTTCTAAGTACGAATGAAATTTCGTTGATTAAATATTAAGAACTAAGCAAATTTAATTACACAACTTGTAACATAAGTGTATTCAAGTGGGCCGTACAGTAAAAGGTTTAACAACAATGTTATTACCAATAACATAGCGGGGAAGGTACTCGAAGGTACTTTCTTCAATAGCAGGCCCCATAAAGCCGGCGTACAAGCGATTGTGTGAACAAGCGGCCGCTTGGGACGTCGAACTTTCGGTATTCCCCGTCGGCTTGTCGCGAACAGAGTTTTACGGCCAAATTAATATGGCAAATTAATGCGTCCCGCAACCGTATAATTTTCACGTATTGGGGGGTGTTTCTTGCGACATCCCATATTGTGGGGGATTTCTCGTTGTGCGTGGGTGTCGTGTGTTAGCAAACAGCGGTAGCGGAAAGAATAGCTTATGAAATGAATTAACAATATGCTTGACAAAGATTTTAGAAGAGATTAAGTCTATTACAAATAAAATTCTAAATGTGTAAATATGATTAGCGTCAGTTTTGATTAACTATAATCTTTGACTATTTCTTAAATGTGGCGCTAATCTGGTCTTTATTAAAAATCAGAAACCATTTTTTTTTAATTAATAAAATAAATCAACTGTTCACGCAGAATTTCAATCTTATTTTTTTTTTAATAATGTATCTGTAGCGATCAACTTTTCTGCAGTAGGTATCCGCGAGCCTGTATTTAGTAACAAGTTTGGTCTAGTCATCTCGTAGCACATTCCTAAAAATTGTATTGGCTACAAGAGATACCAGAAGACATCGTCATTGATAGTGATAACGATGTATTCCTAGTTAACATATATTTATAATATTAATGTTATCCCAGATTTCATTAATATTATAAATATTTGCATTAATTCGCTGACGCTACTAATACGAACGCACAGAGGCCGCAAGAGAAAGCTTCGCATCATTTTTCCATATGGAAATGTTGTAACGAACATACCGCACAAGACAACAGTGATATGCTAATTAAAGGAAAACATACAGAGCGAGAGAGAGATCCATGTTTATTTTGCGTCCACGACGGAGCATAGGAAGCGGCAGTTGTTTTTAATTTGCCACACAGCCTTAGACCTTCGTTTTAAAAAAAAAACTATTCCCATAAAAATGCTATTCACTCTAGTGACTTGAAAGTTGAAGTGAATTGAAAACTTTGTATTTAACATTCGAAAATTTAGAAAAGATTTAAACGCTTGTTATCACTATACAAAATTTAATTTCCAAAATTTGTTGCCCTATTATAGAAAAGGGATTTTCTTAATTTTATTTCATATCTTTTTAAAAAAAAAAAACAAGTGAATGTCGATATACAAAATCAATAAAAAAATCTCAATACAAAAGAACAAAACCTTTCGTATGAAACTCCGGCAAAGTTGCACCGGTATGTGCACAATAAACGTTTAATTACAAAGTAACTTTTGTAAGTATGCGATTTCTAGGGATGCTCCAAGAGTTTATCAAGTAAGATGCGACTTTATGAGTGCGATTCGTCACGACAATTGAGCACGTGGGAGGGCCCTGGTCTAATGAGATCACTTGGCGTAGACGAAATACTTCATGCAATAAAAAGGTAGCACTCCGAGGAACTCATTTAATTTTCAACATACCTACTGTGTTATTGTACGCTAATGTTAATTTTATGATAACATAAAATTACAGCTGCAGCATTCAAAGGGTTGCAACACGAAAAAATTAAAATAAATATTCGGGTACTTATTTAAGAATACGGTATTATTACCAATATGTGCTCTATTAAAATATAGTTCATATTTAAAAAAATATATATTAATGCCATTTTTAGTCAGGGTTTCGATTGGGACATGCTGGACTCTAGTGACCGAAATTTTTTCATACCATAAGGTGAGCGAGAGACCAAGTAACACTACAAGCTACGATGTCAAATCAAGAACCGAAAGATACATATACGTGAGTAATTTAAGATTTTATTTAATATTATACATATAGACTAGCCTTTGACTACGAGAACACCTGATCACGTTAGTATAGAATTATTCGAAGTGAGGTTTTGTACATTAGTTATTATATTGCAACCAAAAAGTATATGTCATGTTTTCGAGATGTTAGTTTTTAATAAGTGGGTATAAATAATGGTTTACAATGACTAGTTAATTAAGATTTTAAATGTTTTTGTTATAACTACTTAGGTAAAAATTATAAACTATAAACTCTGGTGGTAGTTCTATACCGTTAACGTTTTATTTAAACATTTAAAAATTAAATCTAATTATCGCAGTAACAACAGCTTATGTATAGACCGTAATGAATACTACAAGACGTGTACAATATCGGGAGCAAACAATTAGAGGCAAGTTAGGGTGGATGGGGCGGCCGATTAAGTTATACACATGCGGGTTAAGGGTAACCTGACTCAGGAAGATTAAGATTCATCGGAATACCCTTACATGGAGGCAAACATTGTATTACGAACCGGTGTCTTGGCGATGTTTGCTAAAGGTATGCGGATGTTAATTTAGTATTCACCCCCCTTAAAGGAGATCTTGCCCAATATTAATATTTCTCTGTTTGAATATCGCTAGGAAAAGATTTGCTGCGTAAGGCGAAGGTGTGCGGTTTTCTCAGTGTCGTGCTCTAATTTGCGGTAACAAACAAGGGGCGGTGTTGGATCGCAGCTAATGTCCACGGAACGCCTTCGGGCCATACGGAACGCTTGACCGCCCGCTAGGGACAGCGCACTATTAAAGTGCTAAGAGGGACATTATTCCACCCTCTCGGGCCTTGTCATCTGTGTAAATTAACGTCTTAATTATCCATTCTGTGGTCCTAGTGACAGAAATTTAAAACTATTCAGTTTTAATTTTTTTATTAGCATTAGCTTCAAGATAATATTATCAAGTTAATATATAATCTGATATTAAGCGACAATACAGACGGATATGGTGAAGCGTGTTCGCCCAGAATACTTCTAGCTATATGAAGGGTGGTAGCTTGCCAGGTGGATTCTAAAAAACCCTACCACTATCCATACTCTGAATATTCGTGACCTTTGTTAAAATATTTATATGGTTCTCAAATAAATATTTTAACAACACCAGAGTTGACAAATTTGCTTTACAACATTTTTTCTATAGATATTCATAGGGTGCTAATATTGTGTTAATTATTTTCTACACAACTATTATTTTCTTTTTCTGTTCTCTTAAAATACTGAACTCTAATAGTTATCCTTTTATCAACGAAATTCTTTTCCAATAATGCAATAGTAATATTTTCCATTAGACTAGTGACATATTATTTAACATTTTTTCCTCCGAGACCTTTAAAGCTGACCGCTGTGATAAGCAAGTTAATCCGCAAGATAAATAGCGGTCCAATGATCATTGTGCGCAACGTCCAATACGTGGGGGCAGTTGAGTGATGTGTTTCTTTTGTCTCGCGCCGTTCGGACCCCATTCCCTACGAGACAATGTAAGAAAGAACTTAGCGCGTCAGCAATTGACAGTGAACAAGGAATGTTTGAAACGCGGAGCTAGGTGACTGGATGAGACAACAAGTGCTAGCTATAGAATTTTGTGTAAGTGTAAATAACAATAGGCAATAAATTTTTATTTTTAGTTATGCGATATCCGTGATGTACTTCTAAAACGTTGTAGATGAGTACATATCCATAGAGAGTATAGTTAAATCTAATGATATTTTTTTACATAAAATTGCAGTTGTTAACGCAATTGAAATAATAGGCTTTAAGTCCTCAGGCCAAAATGCAATCATGAAGCAACTATATTATTATACTAGTTAATAGCTACTTTATAATGAAATAAATGATAAAACACATGAATAATATAAAAATCGAGTCACTTATTTTTATTAGCGAGAAAATGTGATCAAAAAATTAAATATTAAATGCATCGGAAATCGTAAAATTAAATAGTCTAAAACAGTATTTCCCAACCTGTTTGGTCTCATATCCCACTTTTGGGAAAAAAAGCTTCCATGTCCCCCTTCATCCTTGTAATTTTTATCCAATGTCCCCCAAAAACAAGTTAAAACCAAAAATGAAATGAATTATTTTAGCTACTTTTTTAAAGTTCCTGATTGCCCTCCCTGTGGGACCTACGCCCCACTTTAGAAAACACTGGTCTAAAACCATTTATAAATTATAACGCATCGAATGATCAAAGCGCTGGTGAAAAAAAAATATTTTATTTTCATAAATAATATAACTATATTATGATTTAATCACACAAGAATAAGTTTAAAGAAATAATAGAACTGGATCTTAATTGAATTTATAATGCCGAAGGAACCTTTTGTTACCAGTTGGAATTCAGAACGTCCGGCACATTAAATACAGACCACAGGCGGAGGGAGGCGATTTGACAATCGAAGGGGGAAGTTTACTTTAAATCACTCCATTGTGCCTAAGACACGCTTTAGGAACAAAAAGAAAATCCATGGCCAATCCTTAGAATATTTCAAGTAGTTATAAAAAAAATTCATAAAGCGTTGATATACATTTTTGATTTGTATTGTAACACAAGATTTGGTGGACGTGTTTATTAATTAAAAAAATATTGTATAGTATGACATTGGAGTAGTAATGATTTATCTATAATGTTTATAGTTTCAAGAGGTCCTGCAGAAGTCTATATAAATACATAGGTACTACTTATACCACACCGCCTGCTTCTTACGCCAACTGTAAGGTCTGTATGCTAGGTTTGAAGGATATTACAGTAAATTAGTTGAGGAGTACGACAGGTCCGGGGACAGACATCAACTTTTTTATTTTCCTTTAACAAAATGCAATTTTGAAGTTTAACATAGATAAAGTATATTTTTTTAAATAACAATGACGTCTATAAAAATGATGAACAGAGTATGTACTATAAATTTAGAAAATAATTTGAATAGTTTTTTTTCATAATATTTATAGCAACTTTCATACGGTCAATCTTCTCACATAGAAAAAACAATCTCTAATAATTTATATGTGGTATCTAATATGGGCAAGAATCGATACATCGTACAAATCCTCTAAACTGCCAAGTAACACTTGGCGATCCCCCGCTTTATTTCGTCAGCCAGTCCACAGGCTTATCGGCGAAATCTACTGAACAAACATGCGCGCTCGCCCAGATTTGCGAAAAGCGTACCATCGGATAAATTGACCGGTAATAATAAAATGTAAGGGGGTAAGAATGTAGATGGCTATTTAGATAATTGTTAGCTGCGTCCGCAGTAAGCAGTGTATTGGAAAAGTCGGATAGTTCGGTTTTATTGCAGCCGCCCGAGGTGGTCATTTATAGGAGAACTATCAACGGAGAGGAACGATCGCGGGGAATTTATGATGTCGCATTTCATTTGTTTTAGTGCGTAAGCGGAAACTGATGTATCTGGGGGCAATCATTTAACACTACTGCAGACATGTCACTGTGAAATCTGATGAAATTATTTGTTTTTATCTGTATAGAGACTGAAGTCTAACCACAATCCAATCTGTTAATAAACGTAGAAATGGTGAACAATGCCCAGGTGCACTAGGCTATAAGAAGCCTAGCCTTGAATTTAATTCGTCTCATAATATAAATTTCCTTAACCTTTGCATTTATAATCTTAATTTCACATTTCTTTGCATAACACATATGAACTTACACCACAAAAATCATTACAGTGCTAAATGAAAATATAAAAATATATAAATTTGTCATCACAATTAACCGATCTAATCAAAAACGTCACACTTTAAAAATAGCGTCGGAATAAAGAATACGTTAAACAGAGTAAATTGATTTGTTCACTGACGTTGATGAAGCTAAAGGCGGTTGTTTATTTACGTCGAAGCCGTCGTTTAGGCGAGAAGTGAAATGGCACAATTTTTCCACCCGTGATTTCAACGCCGGCTGTTCGTTTGGTTGGGACCGAATATTTTATGCATCACCGGCCACATTCACCCATTGCCCAAACGCGAATTATACCGGTCAACTGACCACCCACCGGAGAATCTAACTTGGCGTAATCAGATCAACAAACATTCCGTCCTTTGATATAGATAAATCATTGTTCTTAGTGCTCTGCTTTGTTAGTCTATCTTATCGACGTTTGTCATTTGCAATACCGATTGACAGTTAATTATTGTACTGTACCTTGTAAATATATGAGTAGCATTTCTAGTCAAAGTCGAAAATGTTAAACATGTATTGATATTATTTGTCATAAAAATACTAGTACTATGTATTAACCTAGGTCTTCACGGATTATTACGACATTACCTCGAAAAGATATTACTTATAATACTGTGGGCAAACCAATCATTTTTAACTTTATAAAATATGTAAATCTTTCAACAGTACGTACGTATGTATTACGAACATGCTCTTGAGACGTGACTGACAACTATAAACAGAGAAACGTTCCAAGTTCGATGTTTAGCAACACCTGCGACCCCATCGTCTCATAATATTCGGCTTAGCGCTGCCGGCGAGACCATCCAACATATGTATAAAAAGGTTTTATATTGAACGTTTTGAATTATGCAGAAAGTGGGTGTACATATGGCTTAAACATAGGTACCAAAGTTTTATTATAAATGCTTATTAACGTTATTATGCATTCTTTAAAAAATTATATTTTTAAATACATCATTTTTAAGTATATTTTAATAAAAAAGTTTTTGTTACAATAATCTGAAATAAACGAAGTTGTACAAGAAACCAGAAAGTTAACATGATTCTAATAAATTAAAATTTTTTATTTATGGCGTAGTACAGACATGATTAGTGAAACATTTCCTCTATCTAGATCTAGCCAAGTCTTAGGATGATTTGTTTCAGTCTAGAGTTCGAAATTAATAGAAATATATTTTGTAAGCTACTTTTACGATCCACCTATCAAAATAAAGGAGGAAAATCACTATCTAACCGTTTTACAAAAATTTGCTACCTAGTAACTCTCCATGTTGAAATTATATACTAATTTATCTAACACAAAACTGATACCAAATAATTTAAAAAATTTGTATTAGAAATAAAAAATACAATACTTTCGAGCCGAAATGTTTTGTTTCGTACCTTTATCTTGAAATGGGTGGTATAAACCAATTAAGTGATCTAATGAAGTTCACAAGAAAAATGTTTAGTGATACATAAACAATAACGTAAAACCCAGCACGGCCGGGGCCCAAACACGATGATGTATGGGGCCGTTGAAATAATATTATCGTTACCGAGTGCGTACTTATTCTCGAAGGAAAATCAACATAAAGTGAATAAAAGAAAATTATGAATCGCACGAAAATAAATTACCCAGTGTTGGCGGCAAAATAACATCACATTTGAATGCCTTTTATGCTTTATGGGCCCGTAACTATATGAAATAAGTCCCGGTGCTGTTTTATGGGACATGGGAGCACGTATGCAGCATAATTTTTGAATTGTTTTGTTTACATTATCCATTTTGGATGATTTTAAAAAAATCGTTCTATTTTTTTAATTAATTGCATGTTTAATCAGCCTGTCATTTGGATTTCTTTAGCATTCATTGTGCTTAAATAAATTAAAGTAACGTTATGATTCAGAATGTGTTTTGACCTTTGATGTCAATCTTCAGCCAACTCTTGGATTCTAGTCAAATATAAATAATAAAGATAATAATTCATAGTTGATAAAGCTCCTGCTAGACGTACAATCGTCCAAGTAAGTACGTATCACTGATTTATGCCTTTTTTCCTGTCCTTTTCCTGTCGTTGAAGAAAAAATTAAAAATTAAAATAATGAACTTGTCGCGGTATTTTTCTTTTCATAGTTAATATTCAGCTACAATAGATACGAAGTAGAATTTTTTACATGAAAGTAGTTAAGAAAAATTTTAAGCTATTTGAATAAAAAATTATACAGCACTACTATACTCAATATATAATAACCTTTGCTGTATATTAGTGATGCTAAAGTCATAGTTTTGACATCCTAAAATTTACAATATGTGCTTTTAACCTAAAAGTTTCTGATAGTCTACTTCATGAAGTACTTTTAAAATAATCAATCACACTGATACATTATATAATTGAGATTGAGACAGTTTATTATTATTATAATTACGTAAATCAAAAACGTAATTTGTATTTCATCGTACACTGCTTCCGCTAAAAGGCGCAGAATAAATTTCCAATAATTACATTATCGATGGAGCCGCCGCGGCATTCCGTAAGCGAATTTTTCTTCGCACACCTCGGAAGCCCATAATTCCTAATGACATGCAATAAACGTACCCCCAATTTTCGACATAAACCCGCCATAACAATATCGACATCAGCGAATTTTTCTCCTCGGTTTTTTTTTATTCGAGAATAAGTAACACTTTTCGGTGTAATCAAAATTTCGCGCGAGCCACCCCCTCGGGCCGGAGAATGTTTATCGGCCACTCAATTTGATTTTTACCACCGCACTGATTTCACTCCTTCAGTGGAATGATAAAACCTACGTGGTATGACGCTTTCATTTAGTATGGATATACCATGAAGGATGTCAATCAAAAAAAAATTTAAAAGTTACCTGCAGTTCAGCATCGATAGCTTTGTGATTTTATACACCATAATAATATAATCTTTAAATAATTTATAAAAAGAAACTGGCCTATCGCGCGTACAATGTTCATCAATCGATGTTCAATTAATTATAAGAAATATTTTCATTAATTATAACTTTTAAATCTTGTGTTAAGAATTTTTATTTCAGAAATTAAAAAATATCCTAATTAGTATTTTGTCAATACATCATGGTATATAATCTTATCAATTGTTGTAGATAATCTTCTTACAATCGCTTGTACATAACTTATAAATTAAAATTTAAAATAGTTAAATACGTAACAACTTACACTAATAGGTATGTATTAAAATACAAGCATTCATTATCAATAGTTGTTGAAAAAATATTCATTTTAGATATCCACCTAATATATCATTGCGAAGGATCGTCTAACTAGCATCCACAGATCAATGACCAGGGGTGCTACGACGTGGAATATTGTCAATTTGAATTCGGTCCATGTCAGTCCACTACCCGATGACGTTTCAATTGCCCAGCCACTTCTTACCTATATAATCCTGTTATTTGAAAAAGGGTACGTATTGATTTTTTTTTACTTTTATTCATCTGTACTTGTAAATATTAACAATACGTGTTATATTAATTAACCATTTGTTTTTCATTCATTTCTATACAGAATATTGAGACTACAACTAATGTTTTCGATTAATTTGAAGATTTTACGATCATCGAATTAAGTTAAACTTAATCTTTTGATGTGTTATAAAATCACTTCATACTTTCTCATTAGATTCCTATTACTCAATAAACTTTTTATCGAACAACGCTAACGACGATGAAAGTAGATAATTTTAAACATAATTTGTTCACTATTATTCAACAAAAATGTAAAAACGTATGTAAAATTAAACGCGGACAGCTATTATTTTCATTATTGTAAGTTTATAAATTCAGTTTCAAATAGCATATCCCACCCTCCTTCCATTACGAAACTATACTAAAAAACATAAGAGAGCGTTACACTTTCTTACCCATAACGTACGGAGTTAAGAGCACGTCCATACAGATGAGGACTCCATCAGGTTGCCGGTCACGCGCGAGTCCCTCTCAGTTTATGACTAATGAGTGGCTCACATGCCCCGCGCCGTCACACCTCATGAACGCAACTTTATATTCAAATCATACAGCTTCCACGCCCTGATAAATGCTATTTTCTTTGTGCTCATTTGTAAACGTCTTTTAAGTGGATGTCGCGTTACGCGTCACTTTAAAACAAATGTATGTATGTGTACATACTATTAATGAACTTAAAGCATTCATTGTTAACTAAAACTAAAACATAATAAATAATTCAAAATTAATTTTGTAGTATGCGTATTAAAAAAATTACAATGTTTAGTTTTTAATGTAATATTTTAATGTAATTTTTAATGTAATATATTTAGCTTCCCCTTATCAAGCCTCGAATGCATTATAACTATCTTTTAACCAATTTCGTTATAACGTCATTTAATGAAAGTAATCTATATATACAGGCTAAGTATAAAGATATTCGTTCTTGATAAAAAATTAAAATTATATAGCAGTTAGTAACGTTATGTAATAATTTGAATACATTCAAATATGTTTAGGCTACAAGAAAAAGTAGACTTTTTCTTCATAATAATGCATATAAGAAGGTAGGCCGCATAGCTGCTATAACACAGGTTACAGCCTAGAAAGGAAGCTAACATTGTTTTGTTTTTGTTGTGCACATTGTAATAGTATAACTTTATATTTATTTTCTGTGGTATATATTGTTTTTGACTGATTATTAAAAAAATAGAGAACAATGTTATAAGTTCTTTCTTTCTTAGCAAACATGTGCGTACGAATTGAGAACTCGAGCAATTCACTAAATTTGCACACTTTAAGCAAATATTAGGGGCAATCTCATTTGTAAGACGTCTGAGCTCCCGCCGTAGACAAATTAATAACAAGATAAAGAAACTCGGTGGCTCTTAATTCATTAATTAACCTAATTGTATTTGCCACGGCTTCCATTATTATTGTGTTTTTGTGATAAGTAGCACAGAGTAATGACAACGCCATAAAACCAATCGTTTCATCGATTTTTTCTATATTAAAAAAAATTCCGACTCTCTAATGCAATAAATTTTACATATAAAATTTATACGTCTTCCTTAATCTAAAAAAATAAAATTAATGTCCGTTACCAATATAATCTAATGTTTTTTTATCTAAATATATAACAATGAAAAGTATATATTTTTTATGTATTTGTTCAAAAATGTATTTTATATAATTACTATATACAATACAATAGTACAAGACAGGCGTTTAGCGTTTTGAAATAATAATGCGAGTAAAACGCATGATTTTGGTTTATAACAAGCGATGCATACACATACAATAATAATAAACTATTCATCAAAAATATATGAAATACGTACATACGTATAAATTTCACATATTTTTCATCAATAGTCATCATAAATATATTTATAAATCGCTATAATTAGCAAGATCTACCAACAATACTTTTTTTGGAATCTAAATTTTGGCTTAATCAATGCTCCTATAGAATGTTATTTTGTATGGTCTCTGTTGTAGACTGCTCTGTAAAGCTGACGTGAAGTGTAGGCTACGCAGATTGTTTGCTTACTAAAGAAAGGGGTGGTTCGTAAAGTTTAGCGCAAGAAAAATTTGGTAATTTAAAGAAAGAATAAGCTCCTCAACATCGCTACAAAGTTTCGAAAGATTTTTCACTTTCAACGTTAATTGTTAGCGAAAGTCGAATAAATCTTCGCTATTTTGCTTCGGCTACGACTAAGGTCTCTACCTAATCAATTAATTAAATTTGTTGATTAATAATAAAGTACTATTTTAATGGGATAAACACATCCAAATAATATTTCTGTTATAGACGCTATTTTCATTCTTAAATAGGTCATCTATAAATTTTTAAATTTTGACTAGACTTTAATGTTGCTAATTTTTTTTAAACAAAACTCTATTCAAACGAAGGAGAACCATGTGTACATGAGTAGTTAGGATTGATCTTCTAACTCAAAGTCCGTTAATGTAAAAATAATCTATATGTCTTAAAATATAAATTTAAAGACATATAGATTAGCCAAAGACTATCGTGTGTTACAATAAAATGTTATATAATAAATATTTTTAGTTATTACTACTTTTAAAATTGGTCTATTTACTACTATTACGAATTAAAGTAACATTTTTTAATATATTTTAACATCATGAAATACATTTTATATAAGTTGATGTATAATTTTATTTAAACTTTCATTCAAAAGCTATCTGAAAGAGATCGCTTTTGGCAATAAGACTGCTCATTGCTATTTTTAGGTACATAAATATTGTCTCTATTATTGTGTTTTTATTTCGTACGCAGTAAAGTATATTATATTTAGTTTAATGTTTTTCGATTACCTTGAAGACACTGAAATAATTTACAAATATTCAATTGTATAATTTTAAATAATAACTAAACTTCATGTTGTTGGTGTAACGTATGTAGTTTCACTATGTATTATTATCATCAGGTAATAATTTAGCAATGTCATAACTAAAGTTTGCAAATAAAATAAATAGAAAATTATTTTCACCGTTCCCCGTGCGCTCTACCCGCCTGCGTGCAGTCGTAACATTTTATCATAGGTGCAATGAATATCGGGCGATAGTAAAAAAGTTGCTATTGCTTGTCACCGTTATATGCGAAGTTTTTTGGTTATGTTTATTGTTTGTTTTTTCTCGCTCGATATCGATACTCCGTGTTATTTATGAGTTTGTATAAAAGAACACTATTTTTTGATGCCAAAATTGACATATAATATTGAGCAATCCGGACAAGAAGGAGTAGGTTCTTTTATTCTACAAAAATCTACTATCATATCTAAGACAGGTAAATGAAATCTTGATTGAAACTTTGTCACTATTTATGGTCATATATTGTGTTAGACGATAGATATACATGATAATAAATTTTAATTTATTTATATTATAGTATGTTCTTAAGCTCGCTTAGCGCTTAGTTGATTATTCTACATAATATATTCACAAGATGATGAATTCTGATGGACGAAAAGGTCTTGCCAGTGAAAATATTGGCTTAGGGACGGCAGGTATGTCCCTCCTCGAGCGAAGTAGTCGCAGTTGGAAAAGATCAACATGTTGGCAACACTTCACGGACGCTCAATTTAAAAAGTTTTGTCTTTCTTTGTTTTTCTCTGAACAAACTTAATTAAATGCCCTACGTTTTCGAAATAGTCCATTTAAACAAGTTATTTTGTTTAGGAGAAAGCAGAAAGAACAACAGTATCTTTTTTGTTATTAAACTTTGGTTTCTTTGATTGACATATATTTATTTTAATTTTTATATTTATTTGGCTTTTTTTATTGGTTTGTAAAAATATATTTATGAATAAGAAACGTCACAATATATACATTTTTTTTCTTTCTGGCAATAATTCTGGCAAATTGAGTGATACGTTAACGGTCCCTTTGTAAGTACGATATTATGTGCAGGTCCTACGTTTTAATCAACGCCGACAAGTAAAAGGCAATCAGAGGCGAGTAGTGGGTATATCAGAATTAGAATTGAATGTAAATGTGCGGGCTTTATCGGGGATTATAGTGTTCGTGTCTGCAACTGGGAGATAGTTGCGGGCCGGCCAGCCGTTGCTCCGTATTAATACATGTTTCTAACAACTAGTGTAACTTGAGCCATTGAAAAGTTCGTCGCGTTGTTTACGTGCATAAGAAACGCCTCTATCGTAAGGGATCGTTTGTAAATGGACGTTGGAAAGCCGCGAGGCACCCATATATCGCTCGCTTTTAACAAATTTCACCGCCTAATCCGCCCTTTTCGAAACACACGGATACCCCGACCCTTACATGCCTTGTTCTCGGCTCCTGCCAGTTATGAGCATATTATCCTTTAATAAATCTAGGCTATGCCAGATTAAGCCTCTCTTGAAATATAATGTTCAATTAATTTGTACATTCGTTTTAAAATACTGTCCACGGCCGTCATAAACCCTTAATGAAAATATTAATTAACTTAACTGAAATTCTAGTTAATACATGAACTATTAAGAAATAATAAATGTAATTATTATCTTAAAACCTAAAAGAGTAATATAAACTAATATACTGCTATAATATTACTAATTACTTGTAATACTTACCATTCATTTTTATCACTCGTCCAAGAAAGAGGCATGTAATTGTATATCTTTCTATTCGTCTAAGATATTAAAGGATGTTTTTTTTTATATAACTTTCTAATAACATTTTGTTTCTGTAAATAAAGTGTACATTTTGCATTATTTTAAAAAAAAGTTTAAATCTTACAAACATAACATAAAAATACATTTTGAAATTAACGACTTCAATAGATTTATTTCGAGTCATAATTTATCTCGTTGGTTTGAATATTTTATTTATTTAAAGTTTAATGCACTCTTGTACATAAGGTGGACTCAATGCCAAATGGCATTCTCTGCCAGTCTAATATATGTGTTTAATAAATTGATTACGCTTTAAATGTTCCAAATTTAGTAATGAACACAATTAAATCACCTATTGGGGATTGCTTCAAACTAACATTAGTGTGAGACGGAGTCAGCGGTTTGGGCTCCTGTCAATCCCGCCAAACCGCGCATTACGCTAAATGGCTCGAGTAAAATGGAAACCGGGGAAGGGTAGGAAATAGTAACAACTAAGGTAGTCACACGCGAAAGGAGATTCGGCTACTTACGGGTAATAAAGCAACGGTATAAAACTACCGGGCCCGGGAAACGACGCTTGTTAACGATTTAATTTATTATTGTACAAAATTGACATTATTTTTTTATTAATCAACTTTATTTAATGGATAATAATAAAAAAAAATTATCAGTGGGAAAGTAACAGAGTATGGATAGTAATAATTTTTTCTTCTCCTTTTTGTATAGGGAAAGAAAACAAAGCTGTCTGCTATTTTTATTGCCTCCGGGGCGCAGAGCTGTACCGCCTTCTTTGTAAAACGGAAGTCCCTGGTTCGATTTCGGGGCTATGTGAAAAGCTGTCTGGATGGCGGGATTTTTCGAACCAGCCTGACTAGCTAAGATTCTAATTGTTAGTTTGCCGCTATATTAGCATTAATGTACACACTAGATGCAATTTCCTTGGAGATCCATAAGTCGAAAATGCAGCTAGCCACAACTGATTCCACGAAATAGTTGTGTATTGTCCCTTTTGTACAATATTTTATCAGAAACAATAAATAACCGGCGTAATGATTGACGATGTTGATGCAATAAAAATGTTTCGTTTTTTATTTTGTCGCCTAAAATTATTTATACAAACAATTAAACCACAGTTTCCCTTTAAAAAACTTTAATAGAATTTTTTAAAAGGATTTGTTGAATCAACCTCACCAAAAGTAGGTGCGTCTCTTAATAATATTCAAACGACAAAGGCATTATCGGCATTCGACTTCACATTAAATCTTAGAAGCGGCCCCATAAATAACGCAAACTTTTATCCCACTCGAAATAAGCACTCAAAAATGCAAAGAGCAGAACGGTATAGAGCACGTTCACTAAATTTATTTTGTTTCGCACAATTCAAATAACCATAATTCACCGAGAAGCGGAACCGACCGCCTAAGCCTATCTAACGTTATAATGAAACACCATTAAGTTCCGAAGAAGTAAAGCTTAAGTTTAGAAATGCGTACTTACTTTCTTACCTTAGAGATAAAGATGTTTCCTTTTCGATTTATTGATCAGGGCAGGCGTCGAGATAAAACGTTTTAGTTTAATTTGGTTCGCTCTAAATGTTGCCATTATAGCTACAAGTATGAATAAATAATACAACTTCTCTGAAACTGTACCATTAATGTAATATTTAATACCATGGCTGGATTGATATTGACACAAGTCAATTTCTTCAATTAATGTTAATTCTGAAAAATCTGAAAACAGTTTCAATTAAATATGAGAATTGTTGTCATTTACTTCAGTCAGTTGATAAAATTAAAAAAAAATATATACTTTTAACGAGTATGTAATATATTATCAACGTGGTTCACATTTACTATTTTAATATTTTCTTTAATGTCTAATAACAAACCAAAGCGTATATACTACCGGTACAATTATTTAAAAGTATAATATGTTAGCAAAAAGTACTTTCATAAGTTTTTAAATAACCATTCGAGCGTGAAACACCTGGAATTAAAAGTGCAGTTCGAACTCAAAATCCGCCATCTTGGCTGCGATATAATTAGGTTGTTTGCATTCAGCGTGCGACCGCCGTATGAATTTTACCTATTGTCTGACATTGGACCTTCGTAGCTATATCATTTTCTCGCACCTACTTACGGTGTCCCTTCTAAGGGTGGCTTCGAAATGAAAGGAGTGAAAAACGATAATGTAAAAAGGCTAACTTTTGTCGTTCTGAATTTTAATATCAGAAATAACCAACGTAGAAATAAAACGGAAATTATACAATGTAATATTTAATTTTAAAATATTGATAACGAAATCAACCTTTTTCGATGTATGACCACGTTTAACTTGGTTACAGAGTAGTAAGATGTTGATAATTCTTTTCTTTTTGTAACTTCTTTATGACTCTTCTTTATGAAATAAAAAAATTAACCGTAATTAAATTAAAAAAAAAAGATTGTGCACCATTTAGCACCTTACAAAATTAAAAAAAATCAAGACTTACAAAAATTAAAAAAAAATCTAAAGTATACTTCATATCTTACCTAAAGCAACAACACGATTATTATAATAACGTAAACAATTTCCTTTCTACTGTTAACTAGCACGTAAGAACCCTTGTTTGTAGACGAGTCTGCGTCGTTATTTGCTCTCATACAACCCTCAACAGTTAAACAAATGCTTTCATCGAAAAATATTAATCTCGAGATGCCGCATAATAGATATTTATGCTCGGTCGGACGCAATTTGTATGAAGCCTTGCCAGGGCTAAGCAAGCCGTCTATAAATCAAAATTTCATCCTTAATAAATTTAATCTAGTGATGCTGTTTACGGCCAACACAATTATCCGCTCCTCTCATTATCTACTAAATTTATTAGACTTTAGGATCTAACGTTGAAACTCATACACCGTTACTTAAAAAAAAATTAAATCTATAAAATATACCTATATCTTATACCTAATCTATATAAATATATAGATTAATCACACAGTTTGTATGAGGAAACCCCTACAAATTAATAACAACGAAATCAACGCATATCTTGATTTACTTGTTATTGATTGCAAGGGCATCGCTTTCGAATACAAAAATACATACAGTAAATGTATATGTTATTACGATATATATTTAAAAAAGTGACTCATTTAATATTAACAATGAACAACAAACCTGAAAAAATATATAACTAATATATTATAACATACCAACTATTTTCTGAAATGCACTAATGAGTTAAATCAATATTTAAACAAAAAAGAGATAATTTCTGTGCGGTCACATATCAGACAGTCTAGCGGTCTACTTCACGTGGCGTCTAGACGCTAGCGAGCCTGAGCCTCCGCTGTTCGGCAAACGTCCGCTCGTCCGAATATTTGATTATGCAAAAGGAGTGTAGCGAAACGGTTTCTGCAGCTTCATCATACCGAACGTTGTTTCGATAATGGGAGTTGGTTTTCGTCATGCTGCATTTCATTTAACAATATTAATACTATTTTATTAAAGTTAGTACTATTTATGAGCAATGATTAATTTTAAAAATATTTTTGAATAACAATTGAAGGTTTATTGAAATAAGAAATATATAGACAAAAATCTTGAACAAATGTATCTATTATTATTAACACCGTACGCACAAATCAATGTTACTATATACTATATTTTCAATATTTAACGGTTTAAGAGCAAATAATTCAATTAATGAGCCTACCATAAGTGTCTGACATAAAATATATGATACATTTCCCATTGTCAAACGTACGCTTTAACAAAATAGCAACGTCGAAAGCAATTACACCTCGGGGGTTATTTTTCAGGCAATTGCTCGCAACGAATTCCTACGGTGAAAGGATCGCAAGGAGGAATAAGACCGAAACGACGCAAATTAAAAATGGTGCGAAAAAGAAACATGCAAAACAAGAGACCGGACCGGGGACGGGTTATGACAAATATGTGAGCCGATGGCGTTAATGAAAATGAACCTTTTTGAAAAAATACGAGTAACCAATTTATGAAACAAGTCGTAACATTGTTAAAAAGTGGATAAGGTTTCATTTATTCGAATGATTAATTTATATTTGTTTATATATATATGTTATGAAAAATATATTAGCAAATATAAATTAATATAGTTGTTATTAAATACGATTTACATTGACTATAATAATTCATTAAATCGCCTATCACCGCTTAATAAGAAAAACTGTGTATTTTTATGTCTAATAATTTGTCGAAAATCCTTTGAAAACAATTTCGTTACAGTAAATTCATTTTATTGGTATTTTTTTCTATCTAATATTGTTTCACGGGCGAAATTTAATAAATATTTCGAGAAAGCAAATCCCGCAAAGGAAGTCAGATATTTTTATAATTGAATTTACGTCATTCGATATAAGTAAAATTATCGTGCTGTTTGTAATTGTATAGCGACGTAGTTTAGCAGACAAATGGTTTAATTAACCTGATGGCACAGTGACGGATCGCCTTGATTTCACAAATTTCAACGCAATTAGAAACACTTGCAAATCTCATACCAATTAGGCAGCCGCCCAAAATCGCGCCCTCGTAATTGTTTTTGAATGCGTAGTTTGCGTTTCGAGTGATTTATTTGAATTTACAAATTAGTACTATTAAAAGTTTACAATAAACACTCAAATGTATAAGATTGTTTTTTTTTTTTTTATTAAATAGGTTTAGCACTAATCATACCAAGCTCGATGAAATGTCCGGTTTTAGAATTTAATTTAAATTTATGAACTGATTTATTATTCCTTTGTTCATTCGAGTATATATATATACTTGTATTATAAGATTCACGAATATGATTTTTTTTTAATTTTTACTGATAAATAATCATTTCCTGACTTGCTTACTATGATCGGCCAATAAATTACGATACAGTTAGTGTTAAAGATTATTAGGAAAGATTATTAATAGAACATTTCTGGGTGCTACAGTCGTAAGAATAATTGTATGTTAAATAATTCACTAACAAAGCCTAGTGTAAAGGAATGACATTGAATTGATTAGTCGAGAGAAAAGCATTGTGCTAACACAATCGGATGTGAGACAAAAGGTAACAAACGTACTTATTAAAAGATACACTTTTTGTACGATTCTTAAACAAAACGAAGGAAATCGCTAGAGACGTCATCGTTTGAATAATTTGCATTTCTGAGACAGACAAGCCTCCGCACGTTACACTAAAGTCTGCAGCCTTGACAGCTAATTAGTGCTTTCATTGTTAAACGAATCATTCCGCATTTTCAAGTAATCAACATTTTTTCTTTTTCTCTACTCTAAGCTATAGCGACAAGGTTCAATATTGTCTACAAATGACTCAAGATTCATTAATACCTTTCTTAAAAATTTCGCGTGGTGAAAAATACAATAATCCAGTGTGAATGGCGGCCATTGTATTAGTTCGGTGTCCAGGAAGGATGTTTTGTGGAAGTGTTCATTTTATTGCCAAATTTGCGTTTTATGGGCTGTCACAGAGGGAGCTTTAAAAAGATGTGACAAATGAATACCTCTGTTTTCTTTTGTTGTTTATTTATAGAAGTTAAAGTTATTAGAAATGTTCAACAACCATTTTATTAAATATAAGCATTATTTCCAAAAGGTTAGACTAAAAGGGAAAACCTTTTCTTCTGAAATAACAGTTACTGGAGAATCAGTCTTTAAAAAAGGATTAAAATATTAGTAACTCTGTTTAATATATTTTTAATGCTTTGTACATTACTGAAACAAAGCTAGGAACCTATTAGGCCCTCCACTAATTATTTATGTTGGATACCCCTGTCTTACTCTATGGTCAGTTTCCAGATGCAGGCGACTTTGAAATATGAAGGATATTTATTATTGCCAAACGGAAAACCAAATGACAAACTGTACTTTGAGATTTTAATTTTTAAATGGTTTTGAGTAAAAGTTATGTAATCGACATGGTTTAAATAATTTATTTTAATTATTGAAGCGACAAACAAAAAAAAATATTATCAAAATACCAAACAGAAAAATGTTTTCCATAAATGTTACTCCGTAACTAAATATAATTTTCGTTTAATAAAACGTTACGTTATTATTTTTGTACGTGCAATTTTTTTTTCAAATTCTTTTCACTTTTAATTACCTGTGATCGGACTAGGAGCGCAGAAACCGCAAGAGTCAATAAAAGTGATTTCGCGGCGAGTGCAGAAACGAGGGTGCCCATGGCGGTCACGCCGCGGACGTGACGCAGCGCTTGACGACGGTCACTTTATTGCTGACCTCTGTCTGCCTCTGCGCTCCTAATCACCGACATCGATCGAAAGCATATTTTTTTGTTTTTAACAGGCTGGTATTATTATAATAAAAAAAGTGTTATAATTTATTTAAAATACTTTTTTAAAAATTTATGCTTGCAATAAATAAATTTGTTATTTGTTTTTTTATAAATTATTTTTCTTTTAATTGATTACATAATGTTTTGTTACCGCAACACACATCTATATTTTAATGTTATATTTTGTATAATATACATTCATAATATATGTATCTACTCAAAAATAACTGTTACTTTTTCTTTCAAATATATAGTTTTAAGTATGTGACTCAGCAATTCAAGATTTGTAAATATCAAAATAATCGCTGGAAATATTTTTATATAACATTACTATTATTAAAGAGAACAAAATAGTTTGTCGATCGACTTAAAACATTCAAATGTTTAAACAGAGATGTAATCATTGAACTCTAATTAAGGTTGGTATATGCAAGACCTCGGTCCATTAGACGAAAGACAAACAGTCGACTAGCAGTTATAATAATCTCTCGTCAAATTTGCTTGACCCATGCTATAAGCGAGGGAGCATTAAATCCTTCAATTGGACTTGAAACTTTTTCTTAAGCAATGTAGACTCACTCTTATTTCTATACAAACCTTAAGAAACATGACTTTATTCAGGAAAAAAATCGGAATTACAATATGTTCTCATACTCTTTTGACCACAAAATATTTTATTAATTATTACATTCAACATCTGATGTTTCATTCCACAATTAAAATCTGAAGAATAAAATATTAAAAATGAAGTACTAGTATTTTCAATATATTTTATATTCTTCGATCGTACGTAATTGTCTCGCAAAGCTATTTTCACTTCTCCGACTGGATTATTGAATAAATGTATAGAAGACTATATGTAGGGGAGTCTAAGCGCTCGGCCATTTAAACTTTTCTAACTACGGAGCACGAAATCTCGTTACCGACGGATTATTAAATATTGAAACAGAGTCGGCCAGATAAAATCTGCTACCTAGACAACGTATAAATCCAGAGAACATTAAAGAAAGAGAACAATGGATGTGTTTTAATAGGGATGTACTATAATAGTATATTTAAATCGTTTAACAGTCGGTGTGCCGGTTTTATTCGGATCTTTAATGATTGCATAGGAAATGTTTGTTAATATTCAAGAGCACGGTCTGTCCATTCTGTACGAGAACTACATTAGAAGATGATCCAGTTGTAAACATTCACAATGGGAGGATTATGAACGGGATAGGATCAAAAGAAAGATACAATCGTTCAGCGATCCGCTTTTACAATTGCATGATTTTTACAAATTTTTCATTCGCTAACGATGGTGTTTACAGATGGATTTTGATAAAATATTCATTGACACGATCAGAATGAAAACGAATAATATGTTTTTTTTTTAATTTTCTTTAGCTATACCAATTAAAGTTTAGTACAATGAAAATTACTTTCATAGCTTGTTTTACTTTCTAAGTTTTTTCTTTTAAATTTAGTAATTCCATGTATTTCTATAGTACGTTGCTAGATTTGTTATTCTCAAAAAATGATTATATATAGTCATCAAGAAAAATTTAGTTAAATACAAAAAAGGTAAATCGTCACTAAGCTAAAATCGGTACGTTTATCAGCATCCCGACACCCGAGGGTGGTTAATTGTGAAAAGAAATCTTTGCTCTTTGTCAGCCGAGTGCCGGGAGGGGAAATATTGATTTCTTTTGTTTTATGCTGATTGAGACACCTTCGCGATCCGCGATTCCCGCGCCCCACGCTTTGAACGCCTGAGAAAACACTTTATTTGAAAAGGGAATTGTAAAAATCTGCAACGCTATGTATTAGCTATGGAAGGATGGTGCCAAATTAAAAATTAAACAATATATGAATAAATATTATTAAAACACATCATTAATACTGTTTAAATCCTCTTAAATGTTCTGTTTTTCATAGCACAAGTAATGTCGGCATTAGGATTTACTTTTGCAAACATCAATGATTAAATTTATATTGTAACATATCATCTACCTATGCAGTATTTTCCACAGTTAAACTTTTTTTATCTACTTACAGTTTGGAACATCAATCTTCTTCACGAATAATCTAACTTGTATCTTTGAAACCCCAATCTTGCCTTACAATTGCTAATCCTAATTTCTGTAGAATGAAAAAAGACCTTATGATTATTGTGGTAAGGTGTATATAACATTTTATTAAACATTGCGTGATATTATGGTAAGCCAATCAACATTAGTCCCTTTGGCAATCACTTCTAGGCTCATTTCTCTTGTGATTGACTAGAACTTAGGAAAAATTAGATTGCCACCTCAAGGAGTGATAGCATCGACAATTTTTTTACCGTGTCTTTGCTAATGGAGGTCTGTTTTATCTCAAAGCTTTAATGTTCTTATGCGGGTGACAATAATAGGATTTTGACACATTAATGAAAAGTAGATTGCCGATATTCCCTACTGATCAGTGTATAAAGAATGCCTCTATAGTAAAGTAGCAGCAGTTGTTAAGTAATTTACGGATTAGAATTTTCGTAATATTTCTACATGTTAGTACTTATTCATTAGTAATGTTTTTATCAACAACTATCATATTATTATGATAAATAATAATAATAATAT
>DWQX01000347.1:0-46750 GCA_018245475.1 Pharmacophagus antenor | reverse complement strand
CTTCAGGATAATACAATCAATTAATCTGTTAGCCTTTTATTACTCAGGCGAAGTAACGCGCGCTAACTTTATTTTTTTACGCAAATAAAAATTATGAATCCATTAATATATTTGTTAGACATAGATTTCTATATAAATTAATTATTACAACTGCTCTATCGTATCAAGGTTAAGTTATGCAAGGGCAATACCGAAGGTCGACGTTTTGTGTGAATCATCACTGTTCACAGGCTGCACACCCAACGAAATTATTTACTTGCGTCTGTCTCACGAGTGTGAGTTTTTTTAAGTAGTACCATAGTAGTTTAATTGTCTAGCTTTTAAAATAATCGACCTCGCATGAGTTGAAAAAATTACTAAAATGTACATGAGAAATTACTTAAAGACTTTAATAACAAACTATGAAATTGAACATTTTGCCGGCGTCATTGTTCCCATCCGATTACAACGTGTCGCTCAGAGCATAGTGAATAGGCTGCTTCCAGGTTTGTGAGCTTTAACGCTTTGTCAATTAACAGCAAATGAGATTGTGTAAGCACCAACCATAATAAAAGAATAAAAATTATGAATCAGTAAGACCGTTCACTGTTGTCATACAAATCTTATTAAACAAATTTATGATCGATTTAAATAAATACATTAGTCAGTGTATACTATCAACTATGTAGAAGGTGTCAGAAAATTAAGTATTTATTTGCAAATTCATCTTATTAAGTATACGATAAATTAACGCTAAAATACGCAAAGATTAAGTAGAAAATAAAATATAAGAAACAGGTGCAAATCCAATTTATTTTATTATTTATTACATTCATGGAATTTTTTCTTGTCCTAATCGAATAAGTCGAATTTGAGATATGCTCTTTCTAATAAAAATTGCAAAGTATGAATTCTTATCAAACTCTCAAAAATCTCAATTTCTTATTATTTACTATTAGTGGCGAGTTTTTTTTATTAAATTTTAATGATCGGGTATACTCTTCCTAACAACAAAAAGGTACTATTAATTACGTATTATTATACTCAAAAAGAGAACCACAAAAAATACGCGTCGAATTGAGAACCTTACCTATCATATATATAACTCTTTTAAAAATATACTATACATGGACGAGTGATTTATGCTTTCATTAACTAAATAACCTATTTAAAATCAATATAGATTGTAATTACGTCTTCGAATGCCGTTAGTGAATAATTTACACAGAACTAAAACTTCGCAATCATAATCTTTAATAACAGTTAATACCTATTGTTGTTCTAAATGCTCTTACAGCTTGTTAGCTTACAAAGTGTTTAAAGTTGTTTACTTAGATTGCAGTATTCAAATAATCATATCAACAGACCGAAAATATAGTAAATGTTGGCTTTTAATATGAAATTTTATATCAAAAAAATGTTTTAATTTTTTCTTAAACTCATTCTCCGTTAATGCGTTTAACTTGTTCATTTTAAAGTATAATGTATATGCCATTGATATTTCCGTATTATTGTAATGTAACTAATCTATAATATGTCTATTCTATTTATTACGTAAATACAATTTGTTCACGCAATGAAGTTTTTTCTATCAGCGCATTGAAAGCGTAAAAAACCTTTTGAACAGCGACAGATAGCTCGACCTTGACGGTAACGGACAAGACCTTGGTGCCGAATACAATTATATATGGCGGTATTGTAATCCATTCACATGGATGCTTAGTGTCGGAAGTGAAAGTCAGCCACGGTCATTTTCTTATAAACGCTATCTACATAAATGCACACGATTTTTATATGCAATAATGATAATAATTATCTGCAATATTTATGTTTTAAAGTTTTAGAGAATTACCAAATTAATTATTAGAGGATCATTTACAATAATACTAATATGATCGATACAAAAAATATAATTAATGTATTTGGAATTTCTAGGCAGATCTAATCATTAATTACAAGGAAATAAGTGTTATTGTTTATGTCAATATTTATTATATCATAATATATTTTACTATATATTATATACTGTGTAGATTTTGATAAAATGAACCGTGTTTTAAATGTTTTATGAAACTAAATTTTCTGCATTTTATCGCATTTATGTACACTAATTATAGACGTTTAGAATTCTGATGTCATAGTTATCACAGAGTACCTTCAGCTTTTAATTATTATTTTATAATGGAAATGTTTAAAATGAGCTTGTGTATATTAATTTTTTGGGATATTAACTAACACGACCTAAGTTTTTCATGACATTCAATGACAGAGGCTATCGATTGTATGTATGTATATGACGCATGTATGAGTGTCGAAATAGCGCAATGCTGTTATGGCGGCATATTTATATTGAGGACAGTATATGTATGTAACTATGAAATATTATTATATAATATTGAAGATGGTTATTTCTTGTATACACATCATATGTCACATTCTCTTATGAACACTGCGAAAAAACATCGATGATGAAATGGATTCGGTGGGTTAATATATTTAATATTTATTAATTTTCAAGATTATTAATTCTAAAAGGTACCGTAATAACGTGTATTAATAAAATTCTGTAAGTAAAGAAACGGCATGTTTCTACTTCCAAAAAAATATTCTTATACAAAAATATGATACATTACTCTAAAAATCGTGACACTCTTTTGTTCTTTTAGGCTAATAAAAAAGTAATTTTGTCGGACTAAGGCAACTGTTGAAAACAGGTTTTTAGCAAAATATAAGTGACGCACTTAAAATATCAATGTTAAGTTACAATTGGATGTGAATACATCATTTACGCACTTGTCCCTGGGTATCTATAGGTAGAGGTGATCTACTTATTATCACGTAAGTCATTTGCTTATTTGGTCACATTAATATTTTTTGTCGGCATTGAGCTAACACTTGACCTCAATTTCCTATGATGTTAAGGAAGACTGAGGCGATAGATGGTGACGCATATTCGCATCTCTCTTTGGAGTTCAAATCTATAATTGTAGGAATACAGCGAGCTCCCTAAGACCATCCTGAATTACATATTTATTACTGCGGTAAAGCTCTTATAATAGATTTAAATAATAATAATAATAAATTTTGACTGCCTCAGCGGCGCAGTGGTAAACGAACTTGCTTTGTAACACGGAGATTCCGGATTCGATTCTCAGGCCACAGAAGTAGTGCAGTCTGGATGGTGGTAGGGGTTTTCGAGCCCGAGCGGCTAACTAGTAGTTGTTTGAGGGTAGCCTCAATGTCAATCTGCTGCCATAATAGCGCTGCTGTGTTCCGGCAGTCATTCTTGTGAATAACAGAAGTATTCAGTGCGAACACGCTTCACTATCTACGGCCTCATTGTCAATTAACGTTAGGTGAAATTGACGTCAAGTGTTAGTCCATAACCGATGAAAAAAAAATTAACGTTACCTACGTTCTGTTAGCCTAGTGAGTTCGAAAAACCCATCGAACAAAAATATAGGACCTACGTTTTGCAAGCAAGCGGTAAACAACGCCACGGAGGCAGCCATTATTATTATTCTATTATTTTAACATCAAAGATCACGAACATTGACCAATGTCAGTTGAGATTAAACTGAAGCACTAATCAATATCACAAAAAAATCATAAACGTTACCTCTTATGTAATTCCATGAAAATTTATATAAATATATACATTGCTAGGCATCACTGCCTTCGAAGTCTAATTGCGATGTAGTTAAAAATTTAATTAACCTAAAATTCTATGCTAAGTTTTAGTATGTCGAAACCAATCCATGTATTGCAAGAATAATTTACGTGAGGCCTCGTAACCTGACTTCTTTACGTGATTGTGAGAGTTCATATTTACATAATCACGGAGAACATGATGTTTTTCTATTGGCGACAACAAGGAGGCTCTCGCATTGGTAAAAAAATTTTGTTAATTTTTGTATATGACTACATAACCTTTTTATCAGAAACTAGCACAAACTCGTACTACCTACCACGAAGTTGGTCAATAAAAATTTCATTAAATATTTTCAACTTTCAAAGTGGGAAAATAGGAAAGATTATGTACCAGGAAATTTATTATTTCAAGTTCCTTTTTACTTCCTAATCATTGCATCGACAACAATCGATAAAAAAATTGTCCAGAATAAAAACAATTATCGGTCCAATTTAAATTGTACTTATTACTATATTGTTATCAAAGGTTTTTCTTTTAATAATGAAAGATCTCTTTGTTTAATTAGTATCAACACTTACCACACACAAAAGGTTCAATCATGGATTGCGTAATCGTGACTCACTTCATTGTCCCCCGTAGTTATGCGACGTGTATAGAAAGCGATCCATGCACTTCTTACTCTTATCATTTATATGGCATAATAGGACATAAACCTGATTGAATTTGTGTCTGATAAGCAACCAGTCTTAATGAATTGTTTTAAAATAAAGTACGTTTGATTCTTATTAAAAAGCAAATATTTAGAAATTAAATTTAAATATAAGAAGTACTTAGACAGACCATAGAGGTATTTCTAATGTACATACTAATTAAAAGCCAATTTGTTTTTAACCAGTTTTCATCTAATAACGTGTTTTATTCGCAGGGTAATCAACACAAATTTGAAAGAGCATTTTATAAAAATCTGAATTCTCATGCGATTTCTTCTGCTTGCAAAAGTGCACGTACTATGTTTAATCTCGCTTTTAAAGACCTATTGCTATCAGTATATCAGATAGTACCTACAATATAATAATGAAATGTAATTTGGATCTTTTTATTTTTCTAGCCCACTAACAGAGTTTTAATAGTTTATAAAATGTTTCAAAATGTACAATTGATAATTATTTTATAAACTATGTCATTATAAACGTTTAACCAGATCACTATGAACCATTATGCAGATAATGTTATCAAAGGTCGGGCGCCCCTTGGCTTTAGATTTTTGATTAAAAGAATGAACAAATGTCTTCCTACTTGTATTGAACAAAAGGCAGACATTAAAATTACTAAGTCGTGTCAGGAAACTATTATTACTTATATTAAGATAATTTATAGATATTCAGGTTCTTAGATAACTGCCAAATATTTTTCGATTTCATAACAACGTATTTCATATGTCTACTATACATATTTATGATTAAAATTTATATCTCATAACTTATTACAAAAAATTATAAAGTAACAATTGATACATTGTTCAACCTAAAATGACATCACGTGTTATTCTAACGAATATCGATACACTCTTTTTGATTTACCTTTAATCCTATTATTTATACATATTAAATAGTAATTAAGAGTGGATGGTGGTAGGGTTTTTTGAACCCACCTGGCTAGCTACTACCCTCAATCTCCATCAACCGCCATAAAATTAATGTGTTAGAGCCAGAACTATGTGAGCAACCTACACCACTTACAACCTGTCACTTAACATTAGGTAAGTTCAAGTATTAGACCATAACCAACAAAAAAAGGTCACCTTTTATTTTCCCAACAATTTTCATAACGACGAGGGAATGGTTATTTAAATTGTTAATTAAAAGTGTAGCATTATAATAAAAATTAAGTTATCGTAACAAAACTCAGTTGCGTTTTATAAAAACGCAATTTGGCATTAAAGCAATTTTCGACTAAGTTCCGCTCGTTTATGTCGAATGGTCCTACCTCCATTATTGGCCTTAATGTGGTCCAAGCTCCGCTTGATTGTGTGAACGATGCCGTAAATGACAAGAAGTAGACTTTAAATCACTAGAGCCGGCCATCGAACACAAAAAAGCGAATTGGCGGTTCATATAAATACGAACTGGGCTTCTGGCCTGACTCTTTTGTCAATGTAAATTTATATCGTTCAATTTTTTACGTGAAAACCTCAAAGTAAACATGGTTTGCAGAGATAATATAGAAAGAACTGCAATTGCTATATTTATAGTTTAAGAAAAATAATACCAATTTCACTAAAACCTGGATGTGAATTACACTCGACCAATACTCGTTTACTATATTGCGATTAAGTTAAATTGTTATATTATTTTTATTTAAATTTAACGAAAATAATGAATAAGGAAAGTTTATAATATTCACTGTTTTAAACTATAAGAAATTCTGTAGACAAAGTTATCAAGTTCTTGGTACTTGAATATACTTTCTGTTCATTGTTATTTAACTGCCACGTGACATTATCATCTCCATGCTCGAAATGTATTCTATCGTTTAATATGTGCATTAAAAATAATTTTAAAAATAAAAAAGATAATTAATCATTCTTTAAATTAAGTATCATAAATAAATATTATGGACTGCCTTCGTAGCGCAGCGGTTTACCCCGCTTGCCTTGTAATGCGGAAGTCCCGGGATCGATTCCCTCGCCTCGCTAGCTACCACTCTCAATGTGAATCTGCCGCAATAACAGCATTGCTGTGTTCCGGCAGTCATACATGTGAAAGCCAGATGTGTTTTGGGCAAACACTCATCACCAGCAACGGCCTTATTGTCACTTAAAATCAAGTGAAATCGAGGCAAAGCTTTAGCGTATAACCGATAAAAAAATTGCAATACAATCATTATCTTCGGTCATTGTAAAATTAAAAATATGCTGCTTCAAGCTTTCTTTAATTGTATAACTTATTTATTCTAATCGAATATAAAGAAAAAACAATCAACATATATGAGGTGAAATCTCAAATCTGTAACAATTATAGATCATGTTTGCATCATCCAAGGTACACCCGATGATAATGTTTTAAATCCACTAATAGACGGTGTATAAAGGTTAATGAACAAATATTATGGACATCAAAATTTGATGATTTTACTCATTGCCTATGTTGGTTCACCGAAACAAATTACAATAATTTATGTTTATATTAATATATAAAATGTTTTGTTAACCCAATTTGCTTTAACACTTTTTAAAGCATCTTATTTCAAACGATTACATCCACAGGAAAGAAAAACGTTTCACGTTCCAATTCCATCCATAAGTATAATAATGCTTCCCGAACAAATTGAGATGACATGCTCTGTAACTCAAATGCACGTAGAAACAGTTACTCCTCATCCGGCCGTGTAGTGTTTGTCTCTGTGCATTCTGCTGCGTTGACCATCCATATCGTGCGATTTCTCTTAATGCACGCTAAATTAAAATTAGCTACCGTTATTGTTTCATCACGTGTGTTCGTAACTGTTCCAGTGCTTAGTTCTAGATTTAATAACTAGTTCTCTTGTTATGAAAAAGATAAGGAGTATCTCCGGCCTACTTTCTAACATAATCGTGAACTTGTTTTAAAAAAATCTACTATTTCTATTTAATCTGTTACATGTTATTATTATTATTATTTATTAGTGTTAACATAAGTAAAAGTTATGAAAAAAGTAGACTGGATAGTGTTCGTATCAATTGCTCTTAGCAATTTTAAGAGTTAAGGATTGAATGTAGTATATTCCTATGAAATGTTTAACTTTGTAAACTGTTTTCTTCTCTAAATGCAGTAATTCGATTACAAGACTAAGTCCAACTATTGGTAGATCAAAGACTTTAGAAATCTATCATTACCACTTTCCTCTTTAAATTTTAAGACAATTTGTAAAAAAAAGAAAAAAATTGACTAATATATTACATTTTGTTCAATTTATGCTCAAACATAAGGTATAATATTAAATAGAAAGCAATATTGTCGTATTAAATAGCCATTGTAGTCCATATCAGACAATGCCCGCATGCCGACTATTTTAGCGTCATTGTTCAATTATACGAGGCTGGAACGAATGGCGGTAATACGCGTAACTGCTCCTTTCGGTTCCGTTTGGATGACTAGATAAACTCACCAGATCTCATGGCTCGCGCACTACATTATTGCCATATCTAAGATAAAGTAAAATCAAGCGGTAGTTTAATTACTAATCTCTTGAAAATTATAACAAATTGTTTAATAGAATATTTTCACAAATTAATTGTAAATTTCAAATGATTTTATAAAAGAAATTTTGTCGGAGACATTGAGAAAATTATTCTTTATCTTATATGCTTTCATGAACTCTCAAACTCTCAATGACTTGGGAAAGTAAAACCACATAATCGGTTAAACCTTAACTTAAGTGTAATTTGTGTGGCAAATGAACAACGTTTGGGTTTACGATGTATTAACATTTCTATCTCCCATCACAATTTATTGTTTCCATTCCATTAAACATAATAAGAGGTTACGGTTTTTAATTATTAGAGCATTTGATTAAAAATGGCCTAAATCCTTTGACTTGTGTTAGTTAATACTAAACTAATATTTTCTTACTGTACACTGCAAAAAGTCGTTACAAAGTAACCAGATTATGATTACATATTGGATCATTGTTAAATTTCAATTATTTCAGTTGATCATTGCAGAAATGTGAATATATATTCGCAATGAAATGATCGATTGAAAAACACTCAAATTTTAGGATCGGTTAATCTGGTGTAGATTGGTGATCTAGATGAAATTAATCGCTCTATTGAATTGTGTAATCAATCAACTTGCCCAGCCTATCCATAGCCAATGTCACCACAATCGGTCAATTATCACTTTCCCTTCCATTTTCTATCACTTTCCATCTTTTCTAAGCCATGTAACGGCATTTACGTAATTTAGTTTGTTTCAACCATATCCGTAAATATTATGCAAATATTGATTTGGTAAATAAATTATATTGATAAATATTTATGACTATTATATCATTCCCTAATACTGTAAAACTTTGTAGTGTTATTGGCGAAATACAACTGTCTTTAAAAATTCTTGAATAACAGAAATCTTTGTGTTGACATTAAGGTTATATCTCAATTTGAAAGTGAAATGAAAGTTCTGATAATGTTTTCTACCTAAAACATTTCAATTTATAGATACACCCACGTTAAGGAAAATTTTTATATACACCTCGCTGCCATTCATCGGCCCACGCTTATCTGTCTGCTAGGGTATATCGGTAGATCACCTTAACACCTTAATGTAGCATCGGTTCCCCGTATCCCACTTTTAGCTACTAAGCCAAAGATCTAATCGCATGCAAGCTGCATTGTTTCCAATAATACCCACTCACTCGTTGAAAACGATAATAATAATAGTCAAGAATTTAGACTTTAATTCTTTTTCTATTTCCAATATACATGTATGAAACCGTATATAATAAAAATAAACCAATAATAAACATTTTATAAATAATCAGTTTCACCTACATAGTTGTTGTTATAAGACATATTCTTAAAATGTAACGAAGTTTCTAAAAAATTTTGATCAGATTAAAAAGTTACTGCTTTGTGAAAATTTATACTTTTTATCCACTTTATTTTCCAAATATTATAATGACAACAAAATATTTCAATTGGTCCAAGTTAAATAATCTTCTTGGTGAACAAAAATCAAAAAGTGCTTTACCATTTTTATAAGTTGTTGACAAACTAAATGTGTGTGTCATTTTTAAAGAGAGGTTATTAGCATCCATAAGCTCTGTATTATGATTTATAAAATTTTCGTTTTTACTTAAATCTCTCAGGAAATACATTTATTTACAATAACTCAATAATAACGTCTCAAATTTTTTTTAGTATCACGGTTTTGTTTACAATATTCCCGAGATTGCATATATAGTTTTGGTCCAGGTATGATTGTAAATTTTATACATAATATATTAAGTTCGAATCTTAATCGATTCAATTTCTAAATGACCTCTTAGAGATGCAATTTAGAGGGTGTGTTCTTTGTGATGTGTAGTTTATAATTCCATCGCTAAAGATAGGTAAAACGGGGGTTCAAATTTCAAAGAAATTTTAATTTAAACTATAATGACGATGGACTAGAAAATTAGTACACATCCTGGAGGGCAGATAAATCTTAATATATAATAGAACAATTACCACGCCCAGAAGAGCGGGCGGTTGGTGACGGCTAGTTTTTTTCTCATTTTTTATTACACGATATTAAAATTAACCAAACTATTGATAGAGGGCAAGTGATGCTCGTTAACTCGTTAACATAACTTTATGTAATAAGGGAAATCTTTCCAATTGTTAGTGAAAACGTTCATATAAAATTCAGGCAACTATACAAAACATATTTTATTCTTAGGTAACTGAAAATGCTAGTATTTAGAATGACTACACACGTATTTACGACACTCCACACTGATTGATGTATGCCGACGCGATGTGGACAAGAAAACAAATTGTCCCGAATCCGCGCGGTTACGAAACGAATCACGTATATCGATGTTTTGACACAGGAAAAACGAGATGTTTGTCAAAACTTATTAGACCCGTTAACCGACGCGTACATAATATCACCGAAATATACTAACGAAAAACTTTTCTAGCATCATAATAAAATGTTATAATAACTCCTTCATTAACTAAAAAAAGATAATCTTACAGGTGGTTACTTTAACTATGAACCACTCCGTCAAGTCACCTTCCAAACAAAAAAGTTCTTGGGCAACTACGATGGCACAAAGCCGAGCATAACTCTCGACTTTTTTGTATAATAACATATATAATTATGTAGCAACACAGTATTGCTTTGTTGTCGGTTTTGTTCCTTATTCTTTCAAAATTTTAATTCTGTTAATTTACCGAGAATAATCGGTCCAAAATGTTAGGTGTTTATAATATTTTTCATATATTTAAACATAAGTATATGAAAAATTTATTCATTTAATGTTTATAAAAAATTTGTAATCCCGCTACTGTATTTAGAGGTACGAGTGTAACGTGTTTATTATGATCAAAACTAGAGCTTTTATTATTCCAGGCATCATTTTTACGTCCCTTTCTAAACGTCAGTGTTTCTCTTTCGTACACGTCTAGAGTGTGCATGCGCAGGAGTTGATTCGAAACTGAGTACAGTACCGCAGTAAGCGGGGCGATGCCAACGTGATCAGTCGTTGTGACTTCAATGCATCGCATTCCGAATACTAAATTACCGCGATCAATAACACCGAGAGAAACAATGATTTGTGTACCACAAAGTTTTTATTTACCACGCTAACGAATTTCGAAATGTGTATAATTAACTAAGTTCATAAAGGTGTAGTGATAAAGTAATATCGTTTTTGTGTCGAACAGCTGTCACCATCACAATGCTTTCGTAGGATATGTGTGATTATTGTAGTGAAATGTTCCTATATCTATACATAATAAGATATTAACATTTATATTGCTAATGCTACAATTCTTTTAATGTATTCTCAGAAAGTAACACTAGAATATAAAATTAAATAATGACGAGTTCTTTGGATATTGGTTTTGCATAGATTTATATTTTAATTAGTATTACAGAGGTAATAAAATCGAATTTAATGTTCCGATCGTCACGTTTAACTACTGCATAATTCGCGATACCTGGGAGTGGTATAGTTGAAGGTTTTCGAAGTGAAGGTTGTATTACAAATAATACATATTTGTTTGCAACGTTCGTATGTGCCGTGAAAGTATTTTGGAGCGTAGTCTTCACGGTGAAGATATTTTAGCATATTAATGCTCAGGCCTCGAGCTTTCCACGTCTGCAGACGGTCTCGGTGCGTGACATCAGTGCCTTGTTTTGATTTGTCCTTATGACGCAACCCAGCGAAGTGATTTGTTTAACATCTGACCGCTTAACATCCGTATCTCATACATCTTGTCATGGACAAAATTGAACGAAGATAATTTTCATGTCACTCTTCAAGCGATATTCTACCATTTGTAATTAAGTAAAAGTATAGATTCGTTTAACAAGTTTTATTAGAATTGTAACAAATCAGTATCGTTCATTTTTCTCGTATGTGATCTCGTATGATATCTCTTCGTTCATATAGAGATTAGAAAGTTTAGTCGCGTTTCATATTTCATTGCGAGCTATAATGTTATTTAATATTATATTTTATATTAATTTGTCGTTATTATAAACTTACGTGTTAAAAATTAATTTGAAATGATAAATGTGGATAACAATTAAAGGGAAATATATTAATTGACATCTTTAGTAATAGCAACAATAGCAAATATTTAGAAATTGAAAATTATACCATCATGCTAACATTATTTTAGTATTGATATTAAAGAATAATAAGTATTAAACATTAAGCATTTAAAAATAGAAACAATACGAAAATGTTACATACTATTTTATGTTAACAGGAAATATTTATTCTATTTTCTGTTTTCATTAATGGAGTAAAAGCCGTAAAATAGGGGTTCGTGGATGTCCCTTACCAAATGTAAAAAACGGGTTGCTCTGCCAAGTTTTTAATGCTTACATTACAATTAATTTCTATCGACCGATCAAGTTACTTAAATAGAAGAAAGGAACAGTAATGTATGTGCATGCTACTAAAATACCGTTACAAGACGAAATACACCCACTGAGCTATTTGTGTTTACGAATAATAATAGTTCCATGAATAAAATCGTAAGTCATGAATCGAAATGTTCTAAATTGAGGTTTTATTCTTCACGGAATTTGTGCAAGTAAATCTTTGATAAATGTTGAGGCATTTTAAAAAAAAAAAGAAGCATCTATATTCAAAGCTAAAAACAAAAAGAGGACGAGAAATTTAGAGGAGAGATATTGTGGATAATCCCGACAAAACTAAAAATATTAAAAAAATTACGACAATCTAAAATAACATTTTCGTTTTTATGAAATTATTAAACATGCGACGACTGATTGTTTCTTTATTACACTCTAAAAAGTTTTTTCTCAATTACGAAAGTAAGTTCACTTTAATAACGATCAATTTTAATATTCTTACATAAATAAAAATATGTGTAGTAGGAAATTTGTTCAACAATTTTTTTATATTCTGGTGTACATACTTCAAATACACCGGGTGTTGGTTTAAAATGGGGTGCGTCAAAGTAAAAAACTAGTCGCCCTTAATGTTAGTTTTGAAAATTTTTTCTCAGTTGTCCACTTAACATTACAGTTTCTCTACCCATAAATAAACATAATTGGACGTAAAATTTATTAAGCACAAACATTAATAATGTTAAGTCAATAAAAGTGATTAGGTTCGTTCCTAATTGTTCTCTATTTTATATAAATATTTCACAAAGTTTATCGTGGAAACTGAAGAATAGAGCTTTGTTCTTTATTTTGTTTACAAAAATGACGTATTAAGTAATTATCTTAGTTCCTGCTTAAAATTAAAGATAAACGTTATCATAAAAATACTGTTCGTTATTAACTGTACGTATAAAAAATAAATACTACCGCAGAATAGAGTATTTTTCCTCAACTTTGTTGATTTTGGCTATATTTCGTTCAAAAAATAATTTTCCATCTACTAGGTACTATTTGTAACTTTTCAATTTTATTTTTACAATCGAATGTCCAACACAATAGTATTAAAGATATACTTTTATGACATTCAAGATTAATTAAAGTGTAAAGTATGCTTGAATTGCTTACTCAAGTTGTCAGTTTGCAATTGTCATACGATATGTAGACAATAAATAAAATCCATTACTTGTGTTTGTTTTTAATTAAAACTCGTATGCTATTTATAAGACAGAATTGTCGGTTTTTCATATTCCTGGATTTCACACATCGTTGGCCAGTCCACTGGGTATGTGGAACGTTGAACTGGTTTCAACCCGTCTATCGATCAATGTCTTGAAATCGTTTTCCACTAGCTCGATCATGCGTCTAGTAATTACCACTTATTGGTGCGTACCTCACTACTATCTTTGCTTAATTTGAACTTTTGTTACCTTTTTTCTAATTATTGCACGAAGATATCTCATAACCGGAAAAACATTAATTCCATCAAATTCTGTATTGTATTTTAAATTTTAGTGCACAAATTTCTTTAAATGTGTCCGTCTTAAATAATTTCTTTCCGCTACATATAATTCAAAGAGTTTAGTTTAAATATTCTTTCATACATGCTTGTGAAAAGTAGGCTGTAATTTCGAATAGTGTTATTATAAGTGTTCATTGTTAAATTTGACCATTTTAAAGGCCAGGCCGTGTTTGAAACTTTTAATTATTATCATCAACGAACGTTTTTAGTTTGTTTTGTTTTGTTTTAACAGGTGGTTTCAAATATTTGGTTAAGACCTACGCCTTAAATGATACCTTACCTGTGATCGTTTAGATTATTTATTTGTTGGTCGATTTAGTACAAAAATGTTTTTATTTGAACAAGACATTATTAGCCCTTCTGAAGAACTATAAATTAATAATTCCCGAAGCTAAATTTTAGTGGACTTTTTTTTTATTAGTCACTTCGTTGCTAGTGTCTATAATGCATTTTCTATTACTCTGTCCAATATATTAGAATGTATTATGTTAAACTTATTTTTATATATAATGTTAATATTTTTTTTGTAAAATATTCAATTCATATTTTGTTATTATTATTATTGGAACTTTATTTAACAATAGTAGTTTAGATAAAAATATTACAATTTTACAAAAAATGTGTAAATTATTATCGAATTAGTATAATGAAATAATTACTATCGAAGTGAAAAAAGTGTGGCAATGTTGACTGTTTTACACATTGAAGTTTCAATATTTCATTATTAATTTAAAACATTGAAAACAAAGAACTGAGCGGGAGATGTTGTTGAAGTATATAAACTTATTCCATTGTATAGTTATCAATTTTATTATCCTTTATACAGACATTGAACTCTTGCAGGCAATTTATATTGTTATCTGACAAAAGTTTGATTGCCTCGATGGCGCAGTAATTTATCGCCTGCCTTGTAAAACGGTGGTTAGGGTTTCGATTACTGGGCCACATAAAATTGAGTTCGGATAGTTGTAGACTTTTTCAAACATTCCTGGCTACCTACTACTCTTAATGTCAATATGCCGATATAACATTACTGTTCCGATACTCATTCAGGATAATCTTTTCACCATCTACGGCCTCATTGTTACTTAACATCGCTTGAAATGGAAGTCAAATATTGGCCTTTATCTGATAAAGGAAACCTAAAAATGGAAGCTTAGTAATTCGAGTTAGATTTTGATAGAGCTATTGTATTGAAAGATTATTTTAATATCTACATAATACCAACAGATATCAGCTTTCAAGATCGGTTCTTAAATTATTGCAATGGATTCCTGGAATATTTCCAGAAGTATTAATGACTATTGTGTTTGATTAACAAATTTTATTTTAAAACAACTCTACAGTGCTTAAGCGCGCCCACAACAAAAACAAAAACCCGTCTTACCAGTTCTACAACTCCTAATTATACCACGAATGCTTCATTTAATAAAAAGTACATTAGGTCCTATTCTACTTTTTTCTCGATTACCTTTTTTATCCATTATGATAAATAATAAAGTAACAATGAACTCCCTTTTTGAATAATCTTAACGGATACACTTCTGAATAAGTTTTCTCACGTTGTAATTAATAATACTAGAAGAAATTTATCTAATGTTATACGCAAATAGAACTTACAATTGGCATTTAATTAACAGCTTTTTGCAACGTAATACGTCACTTAATGTTATTTGAAATTTAAAAGTTCATATCGATTGCTAATTATACATTTATTATACACAATATTGTTTTCAGTGTAACATAGTAAGTGCTTAGTAAATGCGTACCTGACCTAGTTATAGACATTAGGTGGCTCACAATTTCTGTTATCTAATTATTGTTCAACTTATCCTTTAGAATGTTTTATAGGTTCTTACAATTAATCGTGTCAGGGGTATCATACTTTTGTTTTAGAATTCATAAAATATTTTTTTACTTTTGGTAAGTTATTGTTGTCGGGTACCGTCTAGGTTGACAACGCCCCGGTGCTCATTACTGTGGTTTAATGCAGTAGAGTGTAGACTTTACTTTGTTGTGGTTTATAGGCAGCTATAAACATATCTATAGCTAGTGTTGAGTATATTGAGCTAATACATAAGCAAGAATAATTTTCTTATATCAACAAATCGGAATTTCGTAGGAAACGTTGTTTCTATTATGATGGATTATATATGTTAAAAGCAAAATTTACTGTCAGTATGGCATTTGGAATTGTACGTAATTTTAAGTAAACTTACTCGTAACAGACCTGTTTTAATCAAATCTTACTAATTTCTTATTGTTCTATTTCAAAACCCTTTTGAATTTGTTCGTATATTATATTAGAACAAAGTAAGATGTGCAATAGGAACTGATAAGTTAGCTTAAATGACGCGTTCTTCTTAAATAGGATGATTATGTTATTTTAATTTAATTTTCGGGATAGGAGGGAGTTCAGTTTTTTATTGTGAAAATAACTCCTGCAATTCTTAAACTTTATAACATTTCGGGATATATAAAATATTTATTACAAAATGTCGGGTGTTGTTCATATGTAAACTATCAACTTATTTCCGTTGATCGATGTAAGATCTTGTATAAATGTAACTTAAATATTGCGAAGCCGGTCAGTTTCTCGCTTGAGTCATACATTGCGTGACACATTGCTTCATTTAATAGTGGCGTTGTAACGGCTGCTAATTCATATTAATTATAAAATTATTATTACTACGAAGTAGATGTGTCGCAAACTGTACTTTGAGATCGATTCATTGCGTCATCTGACATCATTAACATCATTGTTATGACTTATTTCATTGATAATATAAAACGTTGTATAAATCCTTGCAAAATTAATTAGCCGTTGGGAAATGTCTGATAAATTAGTAATAGTATCATTTTGTACATTGTAGCATTAACATTACTATATGTACATATTTAATCTATATAGGAAAAATTAGGAATCATTGTTTGATAAATATTTAAATAGTTCTAAATATTATGAACATTAATAATGAATATATTTATTGTCAATAATTATTCGAGAAAAATGAAGCGATCGTCTATAATACAAAGTTTACGAGGGTCAAGATCAAATTACGCAACTGACAAGATTTCGGCGGATTTTATTACAGTATGAAATTGAAACATTACCCGGGAAAAGCGGTCATGGAGGACCCCTGGCTTTCCATCAACGACAGGACTATGGACCTTGTTTACGCTGCAAATTGGGTAGGGGCTAGTAATCTTGGTAGTTACAATGAAAATGATAACACCTCGAACAAGGTTAAATTCAATTCTATATCCAGAAGTAAATCATGCCGTGACATGGGGCGTAGTGAAAAAGATTATGACGGCAAAGCGTTTGAAGACGATGAATACAAATACGATCAAAATGTCCCCAGTGAAAATATTTCACAATTAGCTAAGTATCAACAAGACATAGAAGAGAAGGCCAGGGCAAACAACGACCTTATAAGTCAAAGTAAATTAAAACATAGTTACAGTTTTAAGGATATGCCAAACGGATACAGACCATCTACTTTACGCAGGGTAAAACGCAGAAATTTTACGGAGTGGGATATTGAATCGTTTGGATCTAGCGAACGTCAACCACCTGCTCCACCACAGCGTAAAGACTCGCTAAAATATGCGCACAGACAGAGAAAGGCTGACTCTAAAAAAACCTTTTACCCGCTGCCAGATCCTGGTCCAGTACCGCCGGACCCGTCATCTGAATCATACTATGAATATTATTCAAGAGTAAGTCAACAGAATAATGATACTGATAGCGATAAGATAAAGCAGCTCCAAAAAGATACTAAAAAGGAGCGAAACTCAAACAACGAGGCAAAACATAATGGAACAGTCCGAGGCTTCACTAATAGTGGAGAAACAATGTATCATCTAATAAACTCTATGGCTACTTTAGATTTAACACCTATTAAAGCAAGATCGAAAAAGAACCTCGACACGGATTGTGAGGCGGAAGATTTAGGCTTATATATGCGGCCCATTAACGAATCGCTATCTACATGCAATCAACTTCCTGAGCGCACTACGCAACAAGAGAACGAACGAAGCGGACGTATGGATGACGTAAAACCCAGTTTTCGTTCTAAGTCTATGCGAGTGAAAAACGAAGGAAGAGCACCTCTTCGTGCTTATCTCGACTCAGTACATAATGACAGTAAAGCATTAAATGTTGTGACTGTCACTCAACCAAAAAGAAACCTTTCTCCAAGTGAGCAACTCACATTAATGCAGTACGAGATGTTTAATGGGAACCAAAATTCACCCGTGCCTCCTATCGCTAACGGATTTCACTCGGTCGATCTGGGAAAAGAAAGTGACTATCGGACTACAAACGGTGCTTTAAAACAAATCAAACGTGATAAATATGGAAAGTTGTATAACACGGTAAGGGTAAAAAGTGACGATAGGTATGATAGGTATAACGACATTTTATCATTTGCTCAACCTAAAGACCGCATTAGTGAAGAACGGGTAACAAATACAAACGGTGCATATACGAGAAGTGCTAAGAGTTCATCCAGCGGATCCGATTCAGACTTTTCCATTCCGCGTCCCAAATTAATCGTGCCTGTCCATACTTATGGAACAAGAAAGAGGAGGACAGGCAACCTTTGTCAGCGTGATAGTAATGCTACGGAGTCTACACTCGACGCAGGTGTGTTACTAGACGTGACACGGTTGGAAGATTCTACCAATGTGTCCTCAGATAATAAACAGCCAGGTAAAATATTTCTTTGTTTGCTAATGACACGCTTAAAAATAGTTACGTTAACATTCGCGCCACCATTTTATCTTATATTGTATATTATTATCTGATTGTTTTGATCTAGCGTGTTTGCTGATGTTGATCGATGTTTAACATTATGAGATATCTTTATATGAAACAAGGGTATATCGTTGTTTTTCGATTTCCCTATCATGTGTTAATAAAAATTTGGATAATAAATGTTACTTAATTTATCATTGTAAAGAGAACTGATTAAAAAAAAGTTTGTAAATAATTCAGTTCTTGTACTCTATAATTTCTGATGTTTCAAAAGAAGTCCGTAGTTTATAGACTCAATCATTTGTTCTTATATACATTTAAATATTTCCCGTAGATTACTTTTTTTATTAGTTTAAACTCCGTTAATGTAATAATAATGTTTAGATAATTTTAGTCTAAAAAGTTTAAACTCGCCTAAAGTAATTGCTGACCATATGACGTAATTTAGTATAAAAGTTGAAAAGAGAGAAATAATATTGTTCATATATCCATTGCAGTATTTTATAACGCTAAACAATTTAAATTAAATTGTTTATTATTTGATAGTCAGTCTGGTGTTATATTACACGCAAGTGAAGGTTTTATTAATATAAAAAATGTAACGAAAAATACACGTAAGTATTCGTGTACAAATTATGAGAAAACCACACACAAATACTAACGACTTTCTGCTAGTAATTCGATTTTAACTTCTCTCACTTGCGACGTGAAACTTCAATATGATGCTATTATATGCTCATTCATATGAAACGGTTATATGTTACAGTAATGGTTCGGTCCATATAAGATGCAATTTACGTGTAAAATTAATATAAAGTATTTTTTTACTTAACCTCCTTGTCTAACCGGATTCATAATATTTTAACCAGGGTTTATGTCATTTATATTATACAATAGTTGCGAGTCCCGCTTGCTCAAAACTATCTAGATAAGTTCCACCGTAATGCCTATTTATAATGAAACAGTGATTTTCAAGCAATATAGTTTTTCAATTAGAATCAGCATCAGGTAAGTTTTCCATCGTTTCTTTTAATATATATCTAATAAAGAAAAATCTTATATATTTATACAAAATTCACATCGTGAATATATTTTTTTATTACAATCTATACATAGCAGCAAACTGCGTGTTTGAACTTAGGACTTAAAAGTATGTGTACGAATTACGTTCGGAGCCTTGAAACACTTTCGTTCTCCGCATCAGTAAATAATTTGCGCCGGTCTTGCAAATTACAATGGATTATGAATCGGCATGTACTATGCAACTGTTAACTGCAAATTGCTCAGCAAAACATTGTAATGTATATTTTGTATATAAATGTTGCCATGGAAATTTATTTTATTAAAAAAGAAACTACGTTTGCATGTTACAAGGTCTACCTTTTAGTTGTTATAATAAGATATTTTACTCTCGTGGTTTGGATTGTTATTTATTTATTTATTTATTTTGATATGATGTTTATATTTACGACACGTAATACATAATTATAGTTAGAGTGGATCAGAATAATTGTTACCTATCACAGAAACACAGAAAAATAGCAGTATAAAAAAAATTCCTTTGGTTCACAAATTTATAATTTAAAATTCATCACTGCAAAGAATTCTCTTCTAATTATTTTTGGTATTCGAACATGTTAAAATAGCTTTGATACGCAGTGGTAAATCTGGTGTAACCATAAACCAATAAATTTCTCTTTTAAGAGAGAAAAAGTCTATTTTTTTTAACACAGAAATCGCATACGAAAGTATTCTGCTTGCCAGTCTCATAATGTTTGTTCGAATACTCAATTGTTTTGTTAGATGTCTGACACAACAATGTTACCATTGTTTGCAGTGCATGTTGTTATTTACAACTTAAAACTATTGTTTAATTGATTATTCAGGCTGATTAGAATAATAAAATGTTAGCATGTGATTTTTTATACAAGGTTTTAAGCATGCAATATAAAATTAAACAAATAATTATGTAAATAAAGTCCAATAAAAAACAACTTAATATATAAATTAATAAATAATATAAACAATTAAGTTGTAAGGTTTACAAAAATAGTATTTAAATAGAAATTTGAACTAATTCAAAGGAATATTGAATGACTATTCAATGTATTGAAAAATTGTATTGATAGGAGAAGATTTTGATAGAACTTAAATATTTGTATTTCATGAGAAGTCAATCTGCGGATATCGCATAGAATAAAATGTAAGATTTCATAGTCTGAATAGAGGCTACACAGTCTAGATTTATAGTGCAATTAAAATAAACGTTCTTAATAATTACACGCAAGCACTAGTTCTAGGATTTACGCAAATGTTTGTTATTGAAAAGTATGTTTACTTGGAAATATAGTTCAGATTTAACATTCGCTCGGACGTAGTAAACGGTATAACCTATCTCTACAAAAAAGCTACATTATATTTTAATATTGAACGAATATCATTTTACAAATGTTTAGTAATAAATTATTATTTATTTAATAAATAATATATTTTGAATATTTTATCATTTTATATGAATTACTTTTTTTAGTCGTCCAATTAATTTTTACGGGTCATAACCAAGGAAATCTTAAAATGTCAAGTACACATATTTGTTTAAAAATCAAAATATTTTATATCTAATTAGTAATTATTTAATTCCTTTTAACGGTATTCCCATTAAAAAATGGATTAAAAATTAATGAATACATATTTTTTTTAAAAAGCGGATGTCGAACAAGTTGTAACGGATGTAGACTGGCTACAAGAAATTCTAACTTGTTATCATATCAGTGTCTAAGAGAGAATTTCGCACGCTGTTACGTTTATTCTCACAATTATACCATATTTATTAATATTCAATTGCATTATATATATGTACATTTTTATAGAAAGGAGCACTATTCAACATACTTTAAGTTTCTAACTTTTTGATAAAATATTTATCACCAGCAATTTTGAGTATACATTCACTACTGTATACCTGTATATATGTACTGTAATGCTTTCACCTTTTTGGCAAACTAGGTCTCTTGACGGAAGTTGTCTAAATAGGAACTAATAGCATTACATATTTTGCTCCCGAGTAGTGTACAAACTAGCGTGGCTCTTGATTCCATCTGAACAGCGTCGTAACTCAAGACATTATTCAGTAGTACCTACAATGAGACATATCATTTTGACACAACAACATACAATTTTGTACAAACAAACATGCGACAAATCATTATTGGAACACAATATCACTAAACGTCCCGGAAAAAAAAACTAACTGTTTGTATGTTTTATTTGGCCGTTAGTTTATGAAGACCTAATTCTTTGAATAACTGAAGTTATGTTTAGAAAACAAATAGATAAAATAAGTCAGATTTAAAAATCTTGTTGACTATTCTCTAAACTAAAAGGCCTATGATACAATTGCAAATTTAGGGAGCGAGTCTGGAATTACGACAAATTATTTATTTTTGAGATCGAAATATAAGAATCAAAGTATATATATTAATGAAAATGTTTATATCATAGAATTAAGTATCAATTTCTACTGATACCTGAAAAGCCTTTTAATATTTCTATGTAATAGTAGTAACAGATCTTTAAAGTTCTTTAATTGGTTACAGACAACATCTGTTGATTACATTGTAGTATATAATAGATTTAAATGGAGATCAAACTACAACCTCCTAATTTACTAGTTAATTCTTTATCCATGTTATTGAAATAATTACAATCTTCGGCATAAAGTATCGTGTGATTAACTTCATATTGTTGCGGTGTTATTTCATTTCATATTGGTTTGTGTTAGAAGTTGTTAAAGTCGTAAAAACCAGAATATTTATTGATGGTGAAAGTATTAAGAAAGTGTAAGTATATAATTAGCTAAATGGTAAAAAAATGTAAATAGCGTAATATTTCCATTTTTGTAGATTATAACGTTTAAGTGGTACAACATTTAAAAACTAAAGGATATAAATTTTATGTTTTATTCCTTGGATATAGATTGACAACAATGGTATAACTAATTTTAAATGAGATTATTGTTAACATTTTTCTTCATACATAAACTGATTAAGTGCAAAAGTTGTTTAACTGTATTAATTGTTTATATCTGTATTCAGTTACGTAGCCCCGTTGACTTTCGCAACTTGGTAACCTTGACTTTATTGTACCGGCATAATATTAAGTTAGGCACTGAATAAATTGTTAACAACTATTAATGGATTTTATAATGACATTTAGATAATAAATAATTTTATGTAGCAAATATATCGTTATTTATTTGTGGAGTTAATATAATGGAGTTACAAAATAAAAAATTTACAAATACATTTAGCATTTAATTAGTATTTAAGAATTAAGTTAAATGGATTATTCAAGGTAATCGGAATTAGGGCCCTATTGAAAGGTACAAGTCAAAACCTTCGTATTTTTAACAACCATAACATCGAATAATGTGTGTAACATCTTTTATGATAATTTAAACGGATTTAAATTCAATTTTTTTTTCTAGAGGGCAGAGTTGAGGTGTCTCGTGAAAACAAATACCTCAGCACAATGGCGCCTGGGAAAGTGTTTGGAGAGTTGGCCATATTGTACAACTGCAAGAGGACTGCTACAATCAAAGCCGCCACCGACTGCCGCCTCTGGGCCATCGAACGACAATGCTTCCAGACCATTATGATGCGTACTGGTCTAATACGCCAAGCTGAGTACACTGATTTCCTTAAGAGGTAAATTTCACTACATTCATATAACAGAAATCGGTACATTACTTTTATTCAACAAGAAAGGGACATCAGAACAATGATTTTTTTTGCAATCAATCGTGTGCAAACACTGCTTCAACTTCCCTTTTAGTGGCTCACTCCTTTATAGGGCTATCACTTAGTTGTGACGGTGAATATAATACACTAGCCGGTAGCTTCTTTGTATAATCATTTTTTACATAAATAATTAATAATATATGACAATACGTAATTAATGATTATAATAAAACCGAACGTTCGAAATTAGAAAAGAAATATAAAAGGTCAAACATTATTATTATACGATTAAAAAATAAGCTATTAAAACTTTTCAGGGCATACAAAGGTTTTGTTCGCAATAAAAATCGATCTGCAACTATTATTTTGTAAACAATTCACAAACAGTGAATAATGTAACCAATGTCGATCTGCTTCAATTATTATCTGTGAGTTGCAAAATAATCACTTGGTCGGGAAGTTTTCACAATTGGTCAGCAGATAAAACATGTCTACAGGTTTAAGCTGTTTAATTCAGAGATATGTATACTCAAAGAATGATTAAGTGAAGTTACGTTAGACGCTTTTTTTAATATGAACACTGTTGACCAGAATAATTTAGTTGTTCAGTATAACATTAACTGTATACTGATTAAGAAACGTTTACTGATCATAAGATGCCAGACATTTTGCCTGGCCAAATATATATTTTCATCAAAATAATAATATTATGCTCGTTAATTAAACGATACCCATATTGAAACTCTGTGAATTTGCAGAACATATATTTCACTTCGGTTTAATATCGGTGAAACTAAAAGATAGGAATTATGGTTGACGAAGCGCGGACGTCGGTTTTCGTTACGGTACGCCTGATGGTGTTACAAGAGACGCCGCTAATTATAGACTAAACAAATTGAACAACTGGCTACAATAAACCGAATGTTTGATCAACGTAGAAGTTCTTATAAGGAAATGAAATGACTTTTCTTGTACTATTATTGCTTGAATATAATACATTGGATCGAGGTAACTTTCTTTTAACGATTAAAATCAGCTCAACCACTTTGATATATGATTTAACTTATGACTTATTCTTGGTAATAGTTTTTATGTTAAAAAAATGTTGTCTCAATTTCACTTGTGCCCAAGATTTTAGGTAATGGATGAATCATTGCATGTAAATGTATGTTAAGGGCTTATTGTTTGGTTAACTACGAATGCCAATTCAACAATCTGTTGTAGTAACAGCACATTCATTGTCCCGTAATCAGACGTGTGACAGCAATATTTTGGGCTACACTTCAAAATGTTTATCGTCATTTAAGATGGAGAATTAAGTACGAAATGGTTATTAAATTAGAAATTGATATAGAATAGCGTATTACACTAAAGACAATTTAGTATTAAAAGATAAGTTTCCAAGCTGTTTCTATTCTAAATTAATACATTTTAATTAAATAGTATTAATATGTAAAAATACACATTTTATACGTGAATGTCAATATTTACATCTTAAATTAATTGTTTTGACATTTTGATTAAAAATTCGATCTATTGAGCAGCACGGAATTCATCTTTGATTTAATACGGTTGTATGACAGTAATAACGTATACTTACATGTGGTCACGACTTTCGCTCTTTTAAGTGCTATGTAAAGCGATGTACAAAAACGAAAGCAACCTTCATACTTCCCATATAAGTTTATGTAGGCAAAAAATTATTTTTTTTTATCTACAAGGAGCTAGCACTAGGTATCAATTTCACTTGTTCTTAAGTGACATGTGCCATCAGAAGTATTTATATACGCCGTAATATTTTTAACTTCGTTTATTTTACGAAGTTTTATATCTTAGCATCCTGTATAACAAAAATTAAACTAATACTACTTTCCGGTTCCAAGAGACATGATAAAATATATTTGTTATTAATTATTTTCAAAAATAATAATAAATGTTAGTAATACATGAAATTTTCATAATGTATAAAGATCACAATGGTTTTGTCGTGGTATTTCAGTTAGTAATTTTTTATAATTTTCTAATAAACATGTAATAGAACTAAACGAAACATTTTTCCCCAAATAATATATATATTTTCAAAAATAATTTATTTTAAAAAGTATTATTAAATTTAAGACTAGCAACAATAATAATGAACGAATAATAGTTTGATTCGTCACAATACATAACAATAAGTTATCATATATATTTATATATATATGTGGCGTATATCAATTTATACGGACTTATTACGGCTTATACCTTCAAGCCGTTTGCATAGTGCAGCATGACAGAGGGCATGGCGGGTGACCATGAGGATATTGAACTCGGACACTTATGCAAATGCGATGAGCGGCCAAAGGTCTATTCTTCTGCTTTCATCTCTTTAGAACGCACTCGGCGTTGAGTTCATGCGTGGGTGAATAGCGTCTCTTATTAAAGTTTTCATTAGTCATTTCCTGTCGTCTGAATATCGTACATAAAAATACTTCTCTCGTCTTCATTTTAGTATGGAGATTTATTAAATGTTTCCAATTTTTAAATACAAATTTCAGATTGTTCATAGCTCTGATGTTATAATATAAACTGAATGTACATTTCAAACGAAAGTAGTGATGACAGGGAATGTGCCTAATGATACACATAATGTTATGTAGCATTGGCGTTAAGTAATAGATAACCATTAAAGTTTTAACTGCTATTACCTGTATTTGTTTAGAGGTAACATAAGACTTTATTTCACTCGAAAGTATCAAGTTGCGTTAGCTTACATCCTTGGTAGTGAATCACTATTAACGCTTACACTATGGTGGTCCAGCTTCTGAGAAGTTAAGTTCAGTCGAGAGTAATATACCACAGTATACCTTTACTACGGATATGCTTGTTAATAAAAACTTTATTTATATTAATGAAATGCGTCCTATTATTTTAACGATGCGAATATTCTGACTTAAATTAAAAACATTATATGTATTGTTCGTATAAGGTTGTGAGAATATGTTGAAGGCTTTGTTTTATCGTGGAGAAATGACGCCATCAAACATTTTATTAGGTTGGTATGTATTATGTAATTTATTTCAAGCCATTTTTTGTTAATTGATTTTAATAACAAAATGTAAGCTTTCACCAAAAATGCATTTTATGCAGTGAATAATAAGTAAAATATTTTTTTTTGTAATTACGCATTACTAAAAAAGTAACCTTTTTGTAATACTTGGGTAAAAGGCATATATTGTAGGACTATGACATTTAAATCTTAAAAATGCTATGAAATAATATTCACAAAGGCAGTGTGTACTGCAATATACCGAGAATATTAAATAATATAATAGGTTCAATACAATTAAAATAAAACACAATTATTTTCAAAGATGCATTGCATATAATAAATGTGCGTTCGCTTTGGAAACATTTGTTAAAGTCGAAAACAAAAAAATAATGTTGCATTTCTTATGTCGACCAATTTTCTATAGCGACAATGGAATTCATTGTTCATGATCCCTAAACGAGCAACAGTAAGCCGTGCTCTGATTCCAATGGCAGTTATTTTTTTCTTAGTTGAAACAAAGGCTTTGACGAAATTCTATCGTAGTACTCTTGCTCAAGCGACTCGCGCGCAACTTTGCGAAATAGTTGTCGCGTTCGTGTGGATCGTGACATTTAAATTTTGCGGGCCTTTCACTGGCCCGATGTGTCACACAGTAGGACGTGCTATCCTTTATCAAACAGCAACAGGCGCTCTGAAATTTGTGTTGCACTTCCCTCTATTGATTGTGACATCAGTGCCAACTCCATGGTTACTTCAATTACGAAAATTAAATCGTAATTAATAAACGCCGCACTCCATATATTATTTTCTAAGATTGATTTATTAATATCTATATCTTCCAAAAATTTATAAAGTTAGTTTTGATTTTAAAATGAAATAAAATATTGACATTATATGCGAACTTGTTCAATGTGTATAATAAAATTTTCACTTTGTATACATGTCGATATTCCTTTGAGATCACATATCCATCGTAGTCAAACATTTTTAATAGTAATTTTCGAGTAAAATTAAGAGTAAGTTAACCCTATGTAGGCCGAGCGCTGTTCGCTGTTTCACTGCAGGATGCCCATGCTGGATCAGCTGTTATTTTATATTATCCAGACTAAGATTAAGACACATTCATGCGACACTCGATATTGGACACATTACAACGAAAAGTGATGTCGAGTCACACTCGACATGGGACGCGTTAGAACTAGAAGTGATGTCGCCATACTCGATATAGGACCGCAGATGTTTAATGTAAGCATTCGGTATTACAATTTTATAAGAGAAATTCTCGAAAGAGAAACGCAAGGGTCCCCCTCTAAATAAAAAAAATATATTACTGATGCGTAAGCATTTCTTAAACAAATATGACTTCGAATAAACAAAGTATGATTTATTTTTGTCATTGATCTGCAACGTTGAACTGGAATTTAAACTTTATCTGATATATGTTTATGTTTACATCCGTTCGTTTCAAATATAAATAAACATTACGATACATACGGTCAACGTTTCACTTAAAAAATTATATAGTTACCTAGTAATTTGATTCTTTGTAAATGACATATCATATTACAAACATTTGAGACTCCGGACTCTTTACATCAACACTCGCTGGACAACTCCTAGACTGGAGTTGTAATATTAACTGCATATGTTCCGATCATGTCTCACTTTCAGATGAAATATATACATTCCGGTTAAGACATTATTATGAAATGTTAAAGTATATAATGTATTTCTTTATACCATTCTTAGTTAATAATTTACCATGTGTAAAATTTATTGAATATAATTGACGAATTAAAATGAAAATAAAGTACAGTTTGACTTTGAAGCAAAAATCATACCCGTTGGCCGTGAAACGATACGTTGGGACCATTAACATTAGCACAAGCTGTGACGAACAATAAATGGGCTCTTTGTTGTGTAATTTGAAAAAAATATTGTCGTACATTATTATTATTACTTTGTCACGCCGAGATACATTGCAGGAAACGTGTTATGTATAAAGTGTAACATTGTGCATCCTTTTCAAATTAAAAAAAAAAGTCATTAATAAACTATATAGAAAGTCAAATATTTCTGTTTCTAACACAAATTGATACATTCCTTTGGGTATTCATAAATATTATAAATAAAATAATACTCAGGATAAATTAATACATTAAGCCTATTTACACCTTATATTCTTCTCAGGTGATACATAATTAATATTTATGTAAGGAAAAAATGTTTTATGTTACATAATAATAAACTATTACACTTATTATTCATTAAAGCACTTGTTATTCATTTGACATTCATATCAATTTGAATTGATAATTTTCCTAACGAAATTAATTGCAGTCTTTTGAAAACAAAGTGTACCTGTTATAAATTATTTTCCTTAAATTTCGAGTCAGATTTATTGATGAAAAGTTTTTTATTCATAATTTGTAATGGGTGTATATTTAGGAGTAATTATCTCTTTAAAAAATTTAATATTCAAGTAAATTATTGACATTCTCAATCCAAACGTACTTGAGCAAACAACTGACCTTACATTACTCAGATTGTTCTATTTAGACCATATCGCGATATTAAGGAAATTTTAAACGTTAACTGTGACTAAATCAACATTCACTACTGTGTGGACAGAAACATTTTAAAATTCGCGAAAGTCAAAAATTGTTAATAGCCTTAAAAAGCTATTAAAAATGTTAGTTGTGTTACCTTATTTCTTTTCTACGTGATCATAAATGTATCGGTTTTATTACCTATGTTATGGACAATGTGTTGGTTTTGTATAACAACTTACTTATACAAAACCAAAACATATTCTAAAAGGTAAAATTACTTAAGTTTAAATAAACGTATAGCTGAAATCATCTTACTATCTTTTTCTTGTCTACAGCGTTCCTATCTTCAAGAACCTGCCTGAAGATACGTTAATTAAGATTTCGGATGTACTAGAAGAAACTCACTACCAGAATGGTGATTATATCATCAGACAAGGGGCACGAGGGGACACTTTCTTCATAATCTCAAAGGGACAGGTACGTTGTTTACGGCTAGTGATGTTTGTAATTTACTTTTATTGCAAAATAGTGGAAAGACGACAGAGAAAAGTTATTTGTAATATGTACTTTACTATTGCTTGCTTAAGACTTCTTCTGTCTTCAGTTAGAAGGAGGTATTCATCATCGTTGATTTGAAAAAATTACAGTATTGATGTTATTTTTTATTTATTTGATCTATTCCTAGCCCAATATCATGAGGCAAAAAAGAAGAAACCTATGTTTCTTATTATTAAATTGTTCGATAACTTTTACTTTTGAACTACCTTAACCGGAAAGATAGTTGTGCGATAAATATAAATTGTAACCGATTCTTGTAATAATTTCTTTTAACGAAACAATTCTATTTAAATGCGACGATGCGATAACTGGCAATCGGTCAGTAATCTGACAAAGATTTGCAACGCTTGGCAATATTTTCGTCACGGGTCGAAATCAACCGAGTGCACTAAGACGTGCCCAGCACTATACTTAACAAAATTGCAGCTTGTGACCAAATGACATGCTGCCGGAAATATCTTTACATAGTTGTAATTGCATGATTACTACAAGGCGGAGTCACTAAAAGACCTCGGAGGTTCTGCGTTAGCCGTAAGTCTGCTGTGCTGTAGTCTAGGTTTACTTATTAAAGCATTAAAATAGCATCAGTCTAACGGGTTGAAAATTAGATATCATGTTGATTCTCATACATTAAAGGTACACCTAAGATTGTCGCCGTTATACGGTATAAGATTACGTGATATGTGAGGTTTTATTTTCATCTTTCCTTGCTGTTAATAAAAGTAATGCACAAGTGGAAGTAACCACACAGTGTAATTTCCACAAACTAACGTTTATGTAAATTCTTTAACACTAATGTGTTTTTTACGATGTTCGAAAAATTTTTTTAATGACCACCACAATCATTGCTGTGCTATCGCTTGCTGACATGATTTTTTACGTACAACCATACGGAACGGTCCGGTCGCTTACTGTCTCTAATTTATTTCAATGACTGTATGTTTAGACACGTCGCACGTTTGTTTGTGGAGATGTTCTTAAGACATGAAAGTGACCAATTTCACTTTCATATCGCGCACTTTCGAGAAAGAATATTGAACAAACCACGCCTAGTTACATTTTAAACATAGACGACGCCGTCTCAAATTTAACGTATACTAAAATATTCATAACATAACGCAATAAATAATTTTCATAGGTACATATTCCAAAATTACTTACTTGATATACGGTTTGACATTTATCGTATCATGTTTTGTATTGCAGTATAGTGGTGGTCACACAATATCCAATCACGCGTTCATTCCCCCTGTTTTAGGGCTCCATACCTATATGATGTTTCATGGAATATTATTTTCAAACCCACCTGGCTAGCTACCACCCTCGATGTCAATCTGTCACTATAATCGCATTACTGTGTTCCGGCAGTCATACATGTGGGAGTTAGACGTATTCTGGGTGAACATGCTTTAACATCTACGACTTCATTTTCACTTAACATAAAGTGAAATCCAGGCCAAGTGTTAGCCCATAACCGATGAAAAAAATTTTACTAAGCCTTTGTCGGCCGTTTGTCTGTTTGTCTATCTATCCAGCTGTCAGCGAGCTCAATGTTATGAAACGTAATACATAGAAAGTTGAAATATTCACAGATTGTGTATTTCTATTGCCGTTACAACCACAAATGATAATTAAAAAAAAGTGATTTATTATCGTTCAAGGATATGTTCACGAATATACAATATGTTAGTAGCTATTGTCCGAGTAAAGATACGGTGATTGTGCAACCGGTTCACCTTGGCATTTAACTCAACTGCCGCTCAAGTTTCTCCACACAAATTAGCGTTCACCAATTTCAATTTGTATTAATATTCAAAATTTTGCAAATATATATTCCTTTCCCACTTTGTTCTCTATGAGTCATAAGTCTATATAAGGGACTATATAAAAAACGAACTTTTGAATTATAATGAATATACGTGAACAAAATTAAATCAATTATAAAAATAATAGTAATGATTTCTTTAAAAAAATATTAATATTACAGATTTGCATAATAAGCTGTATGTAAAATATTGTTGCTAGAAGGAGTTTTACTAAATTACATCGATTTAGTTATCATATCACATATTTTAATATTTATAATTTTCTAAATTCATATCTAAGTCCTGTCAGTTCTGTTGTTTTTATTATGTGAATTATGGTATAATGATTTACGTATTAAAAGATCGGGCTTTATTTATTTATTATTTGTATCAGAATTTATAAATTTTGTTGGTTTATACACCTATAACTTATAAGTATACCAGCAAAAAAAACTTTCACCTCTGAATTTATTGTTTCATCATACAGAATTCGTAATGTTATGCGTGCGATATACATACTTAATAATATACGTACGTATATAGTAAACACGGCTGGCTGTTGTGTGACTAAAATTTTAAACAAGCGCGGCATGGAGGCTGTGAGGCCAAAGAGTCAGTCTATTGTGCCTACAAGGTCAAAGCACGGCAAGCGAGGGAGGGGGCTTTGTGCCATTGCACGCTCTGACGTCTAAAGTAAGTTAGTACATCCGTGTGAGAAATTGTCTGCCTTAAAATGCTTTCTTTTTTTATTGTAATATTTGTTTTTTTATTATTTTGCTTAGCAAGAGAAGAAATTTACACAAATTATATACGGAATACGTAAAACTTTTTTTAATTTTATTAATTTCATTGTATGCGTCGTTATGTTCTAGAAATAATAAGTATTTTACGTCGAATTACGCATTTAATAATATTACTAAACTGTTTTAATTGTATGAGAAGTTAACGTATTCATTGTTTTAATTTAATACTTAATTTTTTAGTTATGATTATTTTTAAACTATTGCCCGTTTCTGATATCAATCCAGTATACCTATAAAACATTTTTTGAAAAATTAACTTTCAAAAGCGAATACATTATTAAATTGATTTGAAATAATAACTTGAAACATTATGCAGTTATTTCGAAAGCTTGTTATAATAGTAATCAAATTTAATAGTATAACTATTTATTAATGTTGCAACTCGTTTACCCTATTATTAGTTTGTAGACCACTTACATAATTCGTTTAGAATAAATTGTTAAATATCTAACAGAGCGTTGGATTGACCGTGTTTGCCATTTTATGCAAGTTTTTCCTGATTTACTACTTTATTCACGCCCAGATAAACGGTATAGTAACGGCTAGTATTGATACACTATGCTGAAGCGCTATGGTTGGACTTAGTGGTGTATCGAGATTTGGAATCTTATATTACAGGGCGACGAACGCGATGTCATTTTAAGACTGCAATACGACAAGACAAACTGAACGTAGACTCGTGATGTTAGAACACTGATGACGGAGAACTGTGATTATCGCTTTGAGACGAGACATTAATTCTCGTTATTATATTTTGTTGATTTATAGAGGATTACCGCTTACCTTGTAAAAAAAATAACTTTTATTCTGTGGCCACCTAATGTTTCTTTTGGATGATGATACGGTTTTTTGTAACTCGCCGATGTAAGTAACACTTTCAATGTCAATCAGCCGCCATAACAATATTGCTGTGTTTCCACAGTCGTATATGTGAGAGCCAGTATTCTAGACGAGTATAGATGTATCGAGTAAATGGTGAATTTACGGCCTCGTTGCAACTAAAAATCGTGTGAAATTGAGATAAAATGTTAGAACATCGTTTATAAAAAATGAGAACATTGATTTAAAGCGTGTGAATTTATAATTTTTAGTTATATAGTTATCGATTTATTACAAACTGCATTAAAAAAAAGACTCAGTATCTTCATACGAACAAAATAAATATCGTTCGCAAAGAGAAATCACAAACTTGCCAAATCATTACGATTTCTACAATATACATTTAATGTTTGCATGTACTAAAACGAAATATGCTTATTCATAACTGTATCCAAAAGAAAGTAAATACTACGACGTTACTTTACCGATCGGTTCTGGTGTAATCCAAGATTGTTTTTTAGTTGTTTTTTACGCTGTATTTTGTGCACTGACCAACAGTCTTTTTTGCCTTAGCTAATATTACCTCATACACTTCCGTTGTTATCTCGCTGTGTCTATCTACCAAGTTTTTATATGGTACATTTTTAATATTTGAATTCGAAACCTTTCCCGGAACCATTTTTTACTTGGAAAGTGTAAATGTTACATTTTTTTAAAACGGTGTTCTTTTTATATCATTTAGTGTTACTTTTTTTTTCTCTCCACCCGAGACTAAAATTTTTAAAACAGATAAGTTAGTAACTAATGTATAAATTATTTATATACATTACCTAATTTTTGGTAGATTAGTTAACGTTATTTAGAATTAATGCTAGACAGGAACTCAAATAAATTATGTAATAATTCTATTTAGAATAAAAATAAAGTTTTTTGCTAAAAATGTATATGAATTAACCAAAGAAAATCGTGTATGAAGTTTCTAATTATTCTAAACCGAAAAAAGTTACTTTGTCTTTGCTGGTACACGTATATGAAAATTAAATCATCTGTTGTTCATTGATAGTAATATTTTTGATTGTCTATTGTGATTGTCAGCTTTATTAATCCATGATTTCATTAACTAACCTCTCTTTACCTAACTCACGGAAGGAACAGGCGGGTTTGGTTACGTATAATGTTTTGAGTTTTTATTGCACTATATGGTCAAACTTGTTATACTAGTACGAGAATGCTATTCGTATTTTCACCTCCCATATATTTCTTATTGACCACTGCTCTAAATTGTGTCGATTAAAAACCTGGCTTATTACAAAGTACACAGTGATTGGAGTTATCACTGGTTAAATATTAATTTGCTTACCTATTCACGGTTTTTTTTTTTATATCGGGAGGGAAATCTTCGAATCGTGTATTCTAGGAGATGACCAATATTATTTGTACTCACTGAAACTTCGGACGTTGATCTCAGTGTATAACGAGGGCTCTGAGTTCCTTTGAGTGCATCGGTGCCCCGATTTACTGCCTATCTCCTTAAGTAAAGAGCGTGATAGTTTGTGACACGATTTGTTAGTCAAACATATCTAATTATCATTTATGAATGTATTATTATCAATAGCGTGTATGAATATAAAATTTCGTATTATATAACGGTTTTCGCATTATAATATGATATACTGTACCGCATTTCATAATGACGTAAGTTATGGTGGTCATTTAACTATTTTTTTTTAGTTCTACATGGTTAAGAATCTTGTCAAAACTGATCTACATCAACCTTTTAATGGCCTTGTCCATAATAAATCTAGTAATTTTAAAATGAGTACATTACTTAATATCATAAAACATTACTTTCGTGGGTGTAGTATTTTTATTTTAAAATATTTTATTTATCACTGATACTGAATTTGATTGGCGATTTTTGTATAAAATTAAAATATTTTTTTTTTCTCTGAAAGTGGAAAAACACCTTCGAATCTATGATAATTTCTTAAAGAAACTTTTAATCTAGTAAACATAAACAATGGTCAACTTTATTTTAGAACAGCGAAATTGTTGTTTTAAAGTTAGTACTCTTAAAATGCTTCTGATATATTTTTAACTACAGTTACAAGGTAAAAGTTTTTTGTTGAAATATATGCAGCTTTTTTAACTTAAAGTGCGAATCGGAAAAAATAAAATTTCTTCATACAACAGGTACACTTTTTTGCTTAGGCTCATCTCGACACCTCGCTTTATGGAAAGTTACTTTAATACTAATATAGTTGTGTGCCAACTTTCCTGATGCCCACCTTTCTAGTCTCTCTATTACTATAAAGGCTTGTGGAGAAACTTTATTTTGCATTTATTTATCATGCAATTACGATCATTATTTTATAGAAAGCCTTATTTTGAATAGAAATGTACACTGATTAATTTGCTCCAGATGTTCTTTGGATATTCGATGCTAATATTTTTAATACAATGTAAATATTTATTATTTTACGTTTTAATAATTAATTATACATTTGCTAGAAATATTCTCAACATAGTATAATAGGGACATAAAAGTAATGTAACTTTTATTCCAGGTTAAAGTCACACAAAAACAGCCGAACAGCAACGACGAGAAATTCATCAGAACGCTTACGAAGGGAGATTTCTTCGGGGAGAAGGCATTGCAAGGGTAAATATATAGTTACATATATTAGAACAAAATTTCAGTTCAGTAAAAGACCAATTTCTTCTTCATGGTTACAATAAAAAAATAACTATAAGCATTCAGTTACAATGGTCGTGTGTACTTTGATAGTTTTGCTAACACTTAAGAATTCAGCCGCTAAATGTCTTATTAACAATTACAACAATAATTTCATATTGCCTAAAATAAAATATTATATAAATAACAAAAAGTAAGCGTTAATGAACCTTTGTTGTTCAACGTTTTATTAACCATTTAAATTTTTATTGTTTTAATTTTCAGGGATGACCTTCGTACAGCGAACATTATCTGCGATTCGCCAGATGGCACCACGTGTCTCGTCATCGACCGTGAGACCTTCAACCAGCTGATTTCGACCTTAGACGAGATCCGCACTAAGTACAAAGACGAAGGCGACAGCAGACAGAGGTACGTACGAATTCAGTTTTTATTAAAATGTTTCTATTAACTTGTTATACACATACTGTGTAAATCACATAATAACTAACGTTTAAAAGTTTGAAAATTATATATGGATAACATGCTTTAATTGGACTTTAAGTATGGTTAACAAGATGTTTGTAATCAACAAATTCATAATACATTTTTAGCTACGACGTTTTGTTTACGAAATTTTGTTATAACCCTCAAGTTAAAAGCGTATTTGTACGAAATACAGTACTAAAATAGACACATACTAAATAGCTAATTTAATAACACATTCTGGAAAATATTAATCTACCATTCATTAACAAAAGAAGAATCCAATTATAATACGACTAAACGAGAAAAATATTCAAGTATTAGTACTAAATATTGTAGTCATATCCGTAAAGTTGCTCTTTATCTGTTGATTATGAATTGTTTTATACATAAAGCCCCACCAGTGTGTCTACACGTCATCACCTGTTATTTTCCCCCTTGTCAAGTTCACACTAAAACCGAAACTAAAATGCATTTGATACGGACAACAATAGTTTTGTTCGAAAAACACTATTGTGCTACTATCTTTGCTTTGTTACGAAACAATCATTTTATATTTCGCTATAACTTAAAACGTCTTGGTCTCGCTTTAATCAGTTCTATTTCTGTTTGATGCATACAATGTTCGGATTTGTTACAATACACAATACGGTAAGTTAACAATTTACATTTTTTTAAGTAGCAAAATGTTATTTTCACACTTTCACCGTCTATTAATAAGCGATAAAATTTCAAAAGTATGCTGCCAGTGTTATATCTGAAGATTGTTATTAACTTTCATCTTTGGTATAGACAATTTAGTTTCAAACGACCACAGAGTGCTAAGAAATGTTTTCCCGCGTTTTTGCCACTACTGCTGTGAACTTTATCAAACTGAATAATACGAGTACAATGAATGCAGTGTGATAATTTGCTGATGTATACATTTTTTTATTGGAAAATAGCAACACGGTATTTTTTTAATTATATTTTCTTATTATTTGAAACTTCATCTTAATATTTTTATAAATATTACTCAACGAAATAAATTGGAGAAAGGAAATACAATAAATGCTATTTGCATGGTTGTTATCAGACTAATGACCTTACCGTCCATCGCAGACTCAATGACTAGTCCATATTAAGAATATAGTTCTCAAACACTAAACAACTATTAAAAAAAAGAAAAAAAATGTTGTGTTAATACTTTTCACAAAACAACATAAACAACCTGAGATTCTATTTAGACATTTTCTGGAGTATTCTCTCGAAACGAAAGACCTTTATATTACCATTTTAGGTACAACAAAATAGTAATTTGCGAAATATTGTAGCTTAATTTATATTTTAATATAAAATTGTACTGTTTGTATTAAATTCCCTGATATTTAGAATTCAAATTAATGTTTCATTGGTATTATTTCAGGCTTAATGAAGAATTTGCCAACTTGCGTCTCTCAGACCTACGCATCATAGCTACTTTAGGCATAGGCGGTTTTGGCCGAGTGGAGTTGGTACAGATACAAGGCGACTCCAGCCGCTCGTTTGCACTAAAACAAATGAAGAAGGCCCAGATCGTTGAGACCAGGCAACAGCAGCATATCATGTCGGAGAAAGAGATTATGTCCGAGATGAATTGCGAGTTCATAGTGAAGTTGTATAAGACGTTTAAGGATCGCAAATATTTGTACATGCTGATGGAGACATGTCTCGGTGGAGAACTTTGGACGATCTTGAGAGATAGAGGTAAATTGTGGTTAATGTGAATGTATATTATTTTACAATAATATCTGTAACAGAATAATACACAGTTAAACAAGTAATTCCTGTCATATAAGGAATTTCGAAGATGGAGTATTTCTAATCACAGAATTAACTATACCAGGATATTTTTCTTATATTCGTCTTATTAACTTATATTCTTAAAAGTTAGCTGTTGATTCCTCTGTCTATTTATTCTGAGATAATAGATCTTAACGAAGATAAACACAGTATAAATATAATAACAATTAAAAAAAAATTATAAACTCCAAACAAATTTCTGAAATGATTTCAAAACATGTATTTCAGGTCAATTTGATGATGCAACTACCAGATTTTATACAGCATGTGTTGTAGAGGCTTTTCACTATCTTCATTCAAGAAATATAATTTACCGGCAAGTAAACATTTAATTTATCCAATCTTCTGCCCAATTACATAATATTAGAACAATTACAACGATATTTACAAACCATAAAATTAATTGCACTGTATTTCTAGATTTGTAAGGTCACAAAATAAAGCCAAACTCCATGAATTATATGTCACTTCTTCTCAGAAGAAACCGCGTGTCCGAACAGACAATTTTCAACATATGACGATTTACCGATTGTACAGGTCTTATTTATTAAGGCGATTTTGAGTTTGAGTTAAATTCTATTGAATGTACTAAATCATATAGTGTAATTTTTTGCTAGTAAATAACTTTATTGGAATTGAAATAAGTCAATAATAACCTAAGTTTATAGAAATTTCCAAAGTATGAATGTGGAATAATAGGAATTTTGTTTTACAGGGACCTTAAACCTGAGAACTTGTTGCTAGATTCCAAGGGTTACGTTAAATTGGTGGACTTCGGATTCTCGAAGAAACTGCAGGCGAGCCGCAAGACCTGGACGTTCTGCGGCACACCTGAGTACGTGGCGCCGGAAGTCATTATGAACAGGGGACATGACATCAGCGCGGACTATTGGTCGTTAGGTGAGAAAGGTTGATTTTAAACATACGCAACTGAGAAAAATCAGAAATTAATAATAAGTTTAATGACAATTTATCTAAAACTATCAGTTTTATAGAAATAACAAAAATATCAAATTTTAACTTTTCTGTTTTATTATTATTAATAATTGCAAGTATTCACCCATTCATATTCTTATCATCATCATGATACATTAATAAGTATTTTATCCATTTCATATATATTTGACACTTATGGATAAACCAATACTGATTACATCTTAAAACCTAAGTAAATAATCACCTATTAAATTGTCTTTATGTATCTACTTCACATAATTACTTTTATTTCTTTACAGGTGTCTTAATGTTTGAGTTATTGACCGGCTCGCCGCCGTTTACGGGCGCCGATCCCATGAAGACCTACAACAAGATACTGAAGGGGATTGACGCGGTTGAATTCCCTCGCTGCATCACCCGCAACGCGGCCAACCTTATCAAGAAGCTATGCAGAGACAATCCGGCCGAGCGGCTCGGCTATCAACGAGGTGGCATCACCGAAATACAAAAGCACAAGTGAGTGTTCCATTTATAAATATGATCCATAGGTATTCGTAGGATCCAATACTGTGTTTTTTGGAAACGATCAGATTTGATAATGTTCAAAGTCAGAACAAATCGTGTAAAGTCGAAAAGAAAAATTTGTGAACACACATACGAATTTTAATAAATAACTTGGTAGTTTTTAATATTTTGTTACAGCGCCATCTTTTGATGACTGTAAGAACTCTGGCTTTAATGAAAACTGACATATTGACATATTTGGATGTTTTCCAACCAAGTGTTTTTCCTGTAAAAATTAAGATTAATATATTAAAGTATATTTTTACTAGACAACGACCATAGAAAGTATTATATATAAATAACTTTTAACTAATGTGTATAACGCTTTCTCTTGCCGAAAACCTTTTGGTATAAACCACAGCAGCGTGTTTTTTCGCTAAGCAAATAGTGTGTAAACACAGGTTTTAAAGGTTCCGTGGAAATTATTAAGGTAGCGATACATCTTAACATGTTATAGGCATGTATATGACCCGCCACCACCAGCATATATTAGACTAGTCGTTGATGCTTAAAAAAACATAATGGTTATATTTATATTAGTCTTGTCCCTTTATAGTTAATGTTTTTATCTTTAAACACTGTTTTAAAGATGCTTTCTAATGGATGGTTTCAATGTAAATTAAAAAGTTGAAATAAAGGATTGTTTTCATGCTTTCTAATTTTTTAGTATTATTCCTATGTTAATAGGAGAAAGCTTCCTGTTGGAGTTTGTTATTCCGATTCTTGTCACTAACCACAGCACATAAGATGCGGTGAAAAGATGGCTAATGATGGTGCTGTTATATGAAAATTACAAAAAGTGTTCCTTGGGAGGTTAATTTGAATCAGTGAGTTTTGACTTTGACTCATAGACTTGCTTCTGGCGTTTTTAAGGTTCCGTACCCAAGGAGTGACAAACGGAAACCTATTACTAAGCCTTCGCCGTCGGTCTTATCCGTCTTTAATAAACCGTAATAGACAAAAAGTCGAAATATTCAGTATATTTCTATTGCCGCTACAACAACTAATAATAAAAATAGTATTTACGAGAAATGTAAATTTGAAACATTCGCGGTGCGAACCTAACTACTATCACGCAATTGGTCATTTACGTTAATTATTATTTACATATGCAGATGGTTCGACGGATTCAACTGGGAGGGCCTAGCGCAGCGCACGCTGGAGCCCCCGATCACGCCCGTCGTCAAGTCTGCGCTGGACACACACAACTTTGACCAATATCCGCCCGACGCGGACGAGCCCCCGCCAGACGACCTCTCCGGATGGGACGCCACGTTTTAAAAACTCGGATCAGATTTACCATGTTCTAATTCCTACAGATAAATCGAAGATACGACGAAATGGACTCTAAGTCTAGTAGTTAAAGTGCTTAAGTCAGTTATATTATTTGCGGAACTTTTTTTCATTTATTTATAATTTAGTAACAGATTATAAAAATCGATGACGTTAATTTTCGCGAATGCAGAAAGTTATTTAACTACCATGTTGAAATCGACTTTATCCGTGGAAACTGTAAATACACATCACATTGTTGAAAAGTCAATTGTAGAAATATGTTACTATTATATGTACTCAATCATTAAAGATATTCCATGATAATAGGATTTTTGTAATTATTCTAAATAAGACAAAATTTGCTTGAAACGGTTTGAGTGATAAATATAAGTGATTAAAATGTCACCTAATACTTTGCAAACGCATTTTAACTGTTGTTATTAATTTTACCTTATAATAAAACCATTACATATAGAACGTGGGGTTGCATACGATTGTGCTTTGCATAGTTTCTTGTAAAACTATGAAATTTATATGAATGAAACAAACCTATTGCTGTAAGCGAGAATGCTTCATCCTATCTATTGCTATACGATTATAACAAATATAAGATAGTCGTTTATTCAGTCATCTCGTTGTTATTGCAGTATTGAAATACTTAATCGAGCTATCGATAATCGAATAATATAGGATTAACGCAAAAGCGTACAGTAAACTAATCTTAAAATATGTAATTTAATGCCATATTTCTCTTGTTGAATTTTTAATGTTATTGAAACTTTTTAAGAGACTAGCTTTGCATAATACTTTATATCTTTTTAAAACTTAAAATTTTCTTAATATTTTGTATCGCCTAATGTAAGAAGTAAAACGATGTTCTCATTAAGGTTTAAATAGTAGAAATTAATAATGCCATTATAATAAGTGACACCGCTTGCCAATGGTAATCGTTATTAAAAGTAAAAAAATCTAATATAATTTATTTTGTGCAAACTACAATAACATGTATGTAAACATGCATCGATTGAACAAATAATCAGTGGTAAACATCATTTTAATTAAGATTTAAGCTAAAAATGTTTAAAAGAAAAAAATATTTTAATTTCGTTACGTGCTCCGAACTTTTTATGTATATAATTACTATATAAATACGACAGTTATAACAACCGGGAAAAAGCAATAATGTCGAATGATCATACACCCAGTATTTAATAGTTTATGACATGACTCTATAGACGTTATATAAAATGGTGACTAGAGTACCAAAATGTCGTTACCAGAATATTATTGACGTGTATGTCCATATCAAGTTTATCAATTTTGTACATAAAATTATTGTATTTAGATATTTTTTGCACATATTGTATAATATAATTAATTTACTTAAACTATAATACTAATGAATAGATCTTTTAATGACGGAAAATTTGTCTATCATCATAGTTGTTAATTTAAAAAAAATGTTGCAAAACTTAAAAGTAACAATCTTTATGGAAAATGCTATTTATTTTGCAACAATCCACGCGTTCCTAAAAATCACATAATTTACATTATATAAAATCACTCTTTTTGCTTGATTCCCAAATTTGTAATTTTCTATTTAATGTACTAATAATATAAAGCTATAAAATGTGATATATATTATTTTGTATAAATAAATATTTAATTGCTGACTATCGACTTTAGCGGTGCTTAAATATGTTCTAAACAGTGTCAAAAATATTTAGAATTGTTAAAATTAATTTTTTTGGTCATATAAACGTTTCATGCAATTGAGTTTAGTTTGTCATGTACTAAACGATAGGGAACTCCATGGTAGCTAACCTTGAACATGACACTTATGTTAAGACTTAATCACAAAATCCATTCGAAGTCGTTATTTATAAGTCTTCCTTTTTTTTAGTTACGTACATTTTCATTGTAAATATTCTCTATAGGGTACAGTAATAATTGTATGAAACAAATTTTATTAACTTTTATAATATTGCGTAAATGAATTGTAATGTTGATATAACAATATTGTTAAATATAATAAGGACATGTATTTTTGTAATCCTAGATTTAATCTAATTCAAATGCACGTAAAATTTTATTAATTTTGTGGACCGTAAAAATATACATTATTTAAAAATATAGTCATTGTTTCATTATTATTATATTTTTCGATTTTTAATAGAAATTCGTTCATATTTTTGTAATCCTCTTTAGATTTTCTGTCATAATATAATAAGTGTCTGTTTCTTTAAGCCAAATTTCAATGTAATTAGTTTAGAGGGCCCCGTGGGTAGTTAATCGAGATGTATGAACGCAATATGAACAAAGTGTCCTCTTCATCCCTTCGAAAGAAAAAATCTCGCTTAATAATTTTCAAGTTAATCTGTAAAATGTATCATGTGTTATTCCTAACGGATTTGTGGCTACCTTATTAAAACTCTGCTCTTTGTAGAGGTGCGAAAGAAAAGTTACTTATTATTTTAAAAAAATAATATATGTAAGATGCAAAAGTAGTCGACAGCTTTTTAAAGATATTTTTCTTAGCACTAAAAAAATGATAACGTAATTTCAAAATCTATGTATTTATTACCTTAGTATCCAAGATATTAAATTTAACGCTCACTTCGCACTGTAGATTGACCAAGAAGAGTTTTCTAATAATTGCTTTGAAGCGAAAATACCCGAAAATTTTACTGTATTTGCTTATATTTAATATAAAACTTAATGTATCGTTACTGTTAACTATAGTTATTGAAGAAAATAGATGAATAGTTTTGTAAGTTCCATTCTTTATATATCTGTATAACCGGAAAGTGTTAATTTGAATTCGTACTGATGTAATAAACGCATAAATTCATAGCAGGAAATGTAACAAATTTTGAAGTGTTCATTGCCGTGATTAACGCAACATTCTTACGTAGTACAACAATTAATTTTTGTTGTAATTTAGTAGGTGAATACAACGAACGCGGTGTAATCTAAATGCGCCATGCGGGGTTCGACCCTATGTGCCGCGGAACTAAATTATTCTATTAGCAACAGGAATGTAGTGATCAACGCGCGAAAACTAACCGCTTCCTCCGTACACAGCAGACAGCCGACGAGTGCGGCACAGAATTAACAGAATTTAGATGCTAATTAGATAAAGTAATTAAACCGGGAGAGTTGTACACTTTCAGAATTACAATTGTAAGTAAAAAAAATTATTTAGAATTATTACCTTAATTTCTTCAACGTTTCGACACGAGTTACAATGATAGTGCTCGGAAGGTAGACAATTCATAGCCGAAACAAGTCTGCAATGCTGTAAGCTTAATATTACTTGCATGTAGACATGTTGATTAGAACATTTGTTTTATAACGTGGAAGCTTTTCAATAAGCAATTTTGCAACTTAAGGTGATGTTTACAAGGAAACGCGGTTTAATTTATACATTGACGTGGTTAATTGATGACAGCGTCATATAGTGATGTTTGTTGTATTTCAAAAGGAGAATACTATAAACAGTTAAAAATAATATTTACTCCTTATAAATCTTTTGTTCTGCGTACGTTTATATCATTATTTACCATAAATTTAATAATGCTTATTGATTTACTATAGAAATCTTTATCTGCATATAAAAATTAGGTCTACTCATGTTTACATTTTGTTTGACAACAATAAATGTTATGATTGCAAGGAAAATAATAACTATATTTTGCAAGTAGTCCATAAATCATTCACAACCGTTCTCATTTCAGAACTAACCTGTTTCCCAGTTTAATAAAATTACTTCCTAAATGTTATGATTGTCAGCGAACTTAACGGCTTATGTGAACTTTATCATTGAAATTTTAAACCACCCGCAGAGGCAAGTATGGATATAGAAGTTTTAAGTGATGTTTATTACTCGAATTCGCAATTCGAATAAAGTAAAAATATTTTCCTAGCACGATAAAATGTAGGCAAGCCGCGAATTTTTCATTCAGATAGCGTTTTAATTAATATTTTCTGCATTTCGTTTATTTAATATCAAGTAATCTAGGTAGCAAAATAATTTGAAAGACATTTATTGTATAAAGATTTTCTACAAGTAATTTTTGGCTACCTCCATGACATAGGGGTTTACTTCACGACTTAAAACGCACAGGTCCTTGCGCAGATATCCGGGCTATATAAGTACGGGATTTTTGTACCTGCCTGCCTAGCTACCACCAACGATTTCAATCTGCTGCTACAACAGCATTTCAGTGTTCAGTAGGTGATAAATTTGGGAGCTATAAATATTCTGGGCGACCATCGATGTCGTCATTGTCATCTAACATCAAATGAAATCCAGGTCAAGTGTTAGCATAAAATTGAGATTAAAAACATTTATTCAAAATTTAAAATTCTTGAAAACTCACTTATTATTTACCTTAATATATATATCTGTCGAACATGAATGCAGCTTTATTAAAGCGTGTTTTGAGCAGAAACGACAAGTTTGCGATAGCGGGGCCCGGTTCCACGGATTTCCGCATTGGCATGCAACGGATGTATCCTGCGTGTGAAAATTATTGTTTGTCTTTTTTAAACTATTTTTATGCTAATCCTACATTAATTTATAACATGTTAGTTATTCACTAACAAGTTACGTGAAAGCTTAAGTTCTCTAAAATTTTTAAAAATAAAAATAAAAGCACTTTGTACCTTCATTAAAAGTGATTATGCAAATTGTAATTAATAATTTTGTGTTCGATGCTATAACAATCATAAAAATCAAATACACTTGTGCTTTTATCATTGATTGATTACAAAGTTATTTCAATCATAAATTACTATTATTATATCTTGCATATAAATATTAATTATGCTAGTAGTAATAAATGCTTAATAATATTTGAGGGAGTGCAAACAGTTTACGGATATTATTACGGTAGTACGTACAAATATATTTCGGCCTTGGGGTTGACCTATGTTCCTTCCCGGAGGAATATAAAAGCCCGTAACTAACTCTCATATCCCATGACCTATATCCAACACAACGGTGTCTATTTTAGTACGAGCTGTCATCCGCCCGCTTCTCTAGGCGTGATAATTTCTTTATGTAATATTAAGTTTGATCCCCCTCTAGTATCTGTACCAAGTTTCGAGTTCACCTACTCAGAGAGTAAAAAGCTTAATCAAAAATTAAACCCCACCTTTAACCTTTTTTAGGATAGGGATTTTAAAAAACTCATGTTAAATTGAATTCAACACATCACAAAGCACGTACCCTCCAAATTTCATGTTTCTAGGATCAGCGATTTAAGCTGAGCATTAATATTTAGGTCAGTAACTCAAGGAATCAGTCAGGACTTTGAATATTAAGTCAAGATTATTTATTACATATTCATGAAACGTTAAAATTTTATGTTGTCTCGTTCTACTTTTATTTTTATTTATTTTTATGAAAACTTAAATTGTAAAATACTTTTACGCCTGTGAAACAGAATTGTTTTCAATAAAACATAAATAATTTGAGACCTCAAATTTATTGCGCAATAAATAACACTGGTTATTGTATAAGAGCGTAATGGATGTTGTTTTAATACGCGACGGGAAAAATGTTTGTAAAATAAAGTGACCATCGTTCATTGTGAATTATCATAATACAATTACAAGTTGTTATTGTATTATAATAATTTGTGTCTATGAAAACATTGCATTCTATAGTGTAATAACATTTTGTAATAAAGCTATACTCGTATCAATGACGTGTTTTAGTAATTTACGGTTTTTTAACTCGTTAATTTTACGCATGCAGTATTAAAATAATTAATAACAATTTTCTTATATCATTGAATAATATGTTGAAGTGTTGTTCCAGCTGAACAAATTAAACTTAATTTACGCAATGAATAAGTGATGTACTGTTTTAACTACGAGTATACAACTTAATACATCCGTATAATCAATACTTGTCTTTACGTTACATTTATTCTTTAGATTATTACTACATCAGCACATTTGTGGAAAGATTCTATTTATCTTCATATTTATAATGTATGTACGATAATAAATAATGTATTACGAAGATTGTTTTTCCACGAAAAGAATATTTAATCATCCGAAAATTACTGGAAGCTGTCTAGAATGGTCGGTTAATTTAGTGTTACGTAAGCCTAGTTCCTTTGGGAGTAACTTGTTTCGATTTAGGACAGGA
>DWQX01000346.1:0-46785 GCA_018245475.1 Pharmacophagus antenor | reverse complement strand
TTATTATAATTTATAACAAATTTTCTTTTGTAAAAAGAGTACCATTTAATTTAATTATAATTTTAACATTTAATTGATAACACTTCAGTAATTATTAAAGGTCATTTGAGTTTAAAACCCTTTATTTTTTAAGTGATTTTATAGTCCTTGTAATTTTCTTAATGTAATTCTCGTATTCAGATACGTTTATCCTAAGTACGTCTTAAGTCTTGTGTTCTTGTCTTAAGTAATCATCATTGAAAATAAGTATAATTTATTTTATTACAAAGAATTAGAATTTAATGAAATAAATTATTTTCGAAATCCAAAAAATTCCATCGAAACCCTATTCTCTTAGTAAACAATTTTGTTAAATCCTCATTCGAATAAATGTTTATGTATATACTTGTATAAGCAACCACTTTTGTCGCATTCGATATCTACAAAATATGTTAGTAACAGCTTGTGGCAAAAGCTTTTCTAAATTTTACGTGACAAGATGCTAATTAATTATTATTATATTATTAAATAATTATTATTTAAAACTACTTTAGCGATACATTTCATAAGATTACTAGGGTCATGCCAAAAATAAATTAAAGTTTTTGTTTATCTGTAACTGAGACATTGCACCACAACAAACAGCGTAAAGTAAAATTTGACGAAATATTCGAACAAACAAAGAACTTTTTAATTCACCTTTATAATCTTACATCTTAGTGTACATTATTCAATATTAATTACTATTTACCGTAAATATAATTTGCTCAATGTGATGAGACGTTTCAAATCATTTTATTTAATTTGGAGATATTACAAAATAAATAATATAAAAGTGGATATAACTAATATGTAGTATGATTAATTATGATGTACGTGTTATTATTAAGTATTATATAACTTTGAATTAAATATTTTTAACGGTAATTGATACATACTTGGACTTAATTTCAAGTGATTTTAAGTAACAATTACACCGTAAATAGTGAAGCTTGCTCACACAAAATACTTTGGTTCTCATATGCATGGATGTTAAAACAACAATGCTATTATTACGTCCGATTATGACTGAAAATAGTAACTAGCCAAACGGATTAGAAAATACCATCAGCAACACAAACTCCACTATTCAAAATATCCCAGAATTTAAGCAGTTACTTCTATTATACAAGGCAAGCGCTAAACCACAGCGCCACGGAGGCAACAAGAAACTTATTTTAGTAAAGTAATAAAAACAATATTTTATGAATGTTGACATTGACTAGGAATATTATTCTTACTACCTGAATCTTTATATTTATGACTAGCTTCCGTCAGAGAGGCTAGAAAATGAAAGATGTAAAATTGTTTCATCTATCGCATATAAATATGTATTATATAAATGAGTGGTCTATGTTCTTATTTAACACGTTCACGCCGGGGCTGATTTTCATGTTTCTCCCCGTGGGTCTGTAAGCGTATTCAACGAAAAAGTTACGGAGCATTTTGTGCCGACAAAAGTAATTTGAAACGAATTCGTATTAATGATATGATGCATTTTTCATAGAATGTTACCCTTGCCTACAATTTTAAGGTATTTACCGTTAAATAAATTGAAGGTACTGAGTGTATCGTCGGTGTACTTACCGCCTGATGAGAGATTAGTGTGACCCACCGCTGGATTACGCCGGCGTGAACGTGTTAAAAATAATTAGTAATTGTGAAATGCGAAAAAAATTGTAACTATATTATACGGATTTTTCTACTTTAACACGTATAATTTTTTAAATTTAATTTACAACCGATTCAAACGGTACAACACGGGATACAAGAAGATATCTGTTAATACAAAGACTAAAATAGTCTACTTTTAATTTAGAAAAGTAATTAGATTTCAGCACAAAAACCTAAAAACTCATAAAATTGAGGAAAAATACCAATTCATTGATCAGTTTTGGTCGCAAAAGTTTGTGTATGTGAGAAACACTAAGTTTTCTTTGGGAAAATAAATGCATGGTTATTTACTGATCTATATATTCTAAATTTGAACTCAAATTAAACTTATTGTAGACGAAGTTTCGCTATTTGTTGCAAAAATTAAAAATAGATATTAAAACTAATCATAAAATGTACATATAATTAAAATTTTTATGTAAGTGTATTAGACATTACCGGAGAAAATTCGCATAACTTGATTGTATCATACACATGGAAGATATTTTTAATACTACTTTATTAATAATACATACCCTAAAACGATTGAATTCCAAATCTCTTTTATTTAATACTTCGATATAAGCTGCCATTGTTTAAGAATGTGCTTTATAACGAAGACTTAAAATTTTAAATTCAATAACCTTAAATAAACTGTAGGACGTATTTTCCGTAGCAAGTCATGTTCTTAATTATAGAACAAGCCAAGTTGTTTCCTTGAAACGCTAATATAAACTCAATAAGAAGTCACAAAGGTGTGAAATTGAACTAAATTTAAAATGGATATAAGTCTTTTTGGTTAGATGAATTAGTATTGCGCGTAGAATATTGCGCAGAGACTGCCGAGGGTCGATGGCTTCTCGAAGACACGTGAGCGAACCGTTAGGCTGCACACGCTAGGGCCTCCAACACATGGAAAGGAAAATCAGTGAAATGGTAACGTCAGTAAATTAAGTTTATATTGGAAAAAACTATTTTCGGAAATAAAATTCTGTGTATGTTTTTTCTGTGTTTTATGCTATAGTAAATTTTGTCAGCAATACGCAAAAAACAATTCTTCTAAATTTATGTTAATGATATTACCGATACATTTCTTTCAAATTGCTGCACATAGTTATAATTAATGAAAAAAATAAACACAACATACTTAATATAGTTCCATTGAATCATGTCTAACTCTATCCTACAAAATCAACAATAGTTCAATGTAGAATACTTTTATGCCGACAGTGGCCTTGAAAGAGCCCCCACCTCTAAATCAAGGTTTTCGTGGCGCGCTCCTGTTTACTGCGCACCGGGGGCGATTTATGTTCTGAATTTGTTTAAAGGTCGATGTCATGAAACGAAGCCGATACGTAAGGGTGTCAAGTGAATTTAAGCCGATATACTCATGAATTGTAATCCGCTCCGAACGGAATATTTAATACTAATGTACAACAACAAATGTTTAAGTCATTTACAGTACCGATTGCGCATCATAATAGTAAATTGAGTTATATGGAAAAGGTTCAGCACAGATACCATTTTTTAATATTATGACTATTGTAATAAATAAAAGTAATTACTTCATTAAATATGTTGTGTAATTATAAAATAAATTTAGATTTCATCATTTCCATTTTTAAACAGTTATAACTTTAAATCGCTTGAGAAAACTTAATAAAATGAGTATGCATTACACATTATATGCTATTACTTAATTTACACATATAAAGTTATTTTTAAAAATCGAACAATGTAAGATAGAAGCATCAGTGAAAAGCGTTCATCTCAACTTGTTTCTGTCCTATTTTCCTAAAGTCTTTATATAATTAGGCGGCCAATAATATTGTTTCTCATGCTGATTCACAACTTTACCAAAATAAGTAAGCCGGTCTCCGTGTCCTCATTTTTTGCTACAAACAACTTTAGAGGGCATTACCCTCTCTCTTTCTCTCTGACGAAAACATCTAGCTAAGGCGAATGACCAAACTATTACCCGTAAAATGAAAATGCCCAAAAGTTGTTAAATAATTTAACTACCATCAACCATGCATTTCGGAGTTTTAATAAAAGTCTTACAGATATAAATTTAATTCAATATTTTTGAATAAGAATGACTATTACATTTACATCAAATAATACTTGAAGTAAAAAATATTTTGTTTTTAGTTCCATATGAAATACGCTATAATATGCACATAATTCTCGCACATTTTTCTTTACTTTATCATATTTATGCTTAACTAAGGTTGAACTAAAAAAAACCTTACCCTAGACACTGATCAGCGGAATAAGTTTGTCGCCGGTCATCGGCCGCCCACTCCCGCGCCTCTGCGACCTCTTTCCGCCACAATCCAACCATATCAAATTGTGATCTTATGTCGATGACTTTCACACATAGTACACACTATCAAATTATAGCAGTTTTAGCTTATACAAACTCAATGACCTTTGTAGCATTGCTCAATTCCTTTGCCATATTTAAACGTTTAACAAGAAACATTTTTTTTATTAACAAGAAACAAAAAAAAATTATGTTTAATAAATAACTAACTAATAACCTAATATAGAATTTACACAGAAACACAAACTTGTACATTAAGACTTCATTTAAGTCAGATTTATTTTTGGATTTACCAACTTTCCTTTGTATATCCCGATGATGCACTATTCTAAAACGAATCTCAAAAATCTACAGATAGACGAGATTTTTCAAGCGTCTCCGTGACAGCATCGAACGTTGCACAATATCGTTTTAATTGGCTCACGGTAATTAGCGCGTCCGTCGCGATTTGGTCCAGTTGTTACCGATTAAGTTTTTCCAATCACCATCGAGCTAACTCAAGTTTACAGTTATCTTCGTGGCCTGTTGCGAAGTTATGGCGAGATACGAAAACTAAATTTGTGTGAAATTGATTGAGGTCGTCGTAAGTCAAGAGCATGCCGCACATAAGAGAACCTGAAATGGAACATATAGAAAACTATTTTCCTGTAATCAAAATAAAATATAGTTTGTGCGACCTGTACTGAAAAGATGCACTATAAAGTTATGTTCAAAGAACATTAAGCATTTTAAATCATTAAAAAAGTACATATTTAATTAAACATTAGTATAATGTACAGGACATTCTAATTTTTAAATGAGAATTATAATCAAATAATTTTTTAAAAAATTGTTTGATGTGGCACATCATTCACAAACATTTACAAACAAAGTAAAAAGGTTCTATTTAAAACTGTCATTTTCGAAATATGTTCCTGTCTAAAAAACCGGCGATATTTGTATATAAATGTAATTACAATTCATACCACGCACTTATTTATTTTGTAAAGAAGGTACCTGTACCCGAGGTAATATCTGCATAAACACCACTTCCGTCCGCCTGTGTGGGCGCCCGCATTGTCGCGTTTTCACTGATACAACTTTTATTAGTGTTGATAGTTAACATTCGTTATATAGCACTCTACTAAAATACATTGTAATAAGCACAACTTTGTATTCAGCTATTACTATGTAGTTATATATGCTATGATGAAAGCCTATGAAAAAATAAATTATTTATTCTAACACTAAAACATCTTTCTTACATTAAATATTTTATAATGAAATAAATACATTTTGTTATACGACATTGACAGTTTTCGTTAAAAGTGCTTATTTTATAAGATAATGTATTAATGAATTTGAAAACGTTAAAAACTAAAATTAACGTAAAAGCAAATCGTGACAGACGTGAAACAAATTACTTGAATGCTTGATTAAAGTAGCTGAGTGAAAATATTGCAAAAAAATATTTTATTCATTTATTAAACCTTTTTCCATATTTATTGTAGCTAGCATCGAAGTTACCACCACCTTGGTTAACAATAAGGCCATCTTATAATTAATCCTTTTGTTTTATAATACAGAAACTTAGTTTTCTACATATTGAACCCCTATGCGACATGTTTACTTTTCCAAAATCTGAAAGCCAGCTATGTAATACATACATACTTACCTATATATTTTTTTCATGTTATTTCTTTAAATTTCTTTACAGCATTATGGGGACACTACTTCTATAAAGAGAAGTCAAAGGTTAATGCTATGGTATAACCTGTTCATCTTTTCACAAACTGGAAATATATTTTTTATAAGATATCAAAGTTTTAAATACTTCTTGCATCCATAATTGTATTTTTGCATAAATGCCAGTGTTGCACCAAGAGTGCAATGTATTATTCTACTATAATTGTAGAAATTTTAATCAGCAGTTATTAACTGACTCTGTTATCTTCTTTAAATATTAAATAAGTAAATATTAAAGTATTATATGATTATTCACGAGTGGTATGATCAATGGACTCCGGACGAAGACTCTGGTAACTTTTCCTGCAATCATTGTAAAAAGTATGTGCATTGCTTGTGATTTACTTCGTAGTGATTTTTGTTCACTGTTATCACTACTGTTATAAATTTATGTTGATATTTCCGAAATACACAGTGGTCATTTGTGAAAATTAATTTCGCTCGAAAAATTTATGTGACCGCGATAATGTCGCCAAAATAAATTCATATTCATAGTTAAAACATACGTTTAAATAGAATTAAACAGTTGCAAAATCAAGTTTTCTTGTTTTGCCACCACAAAAGTTGATGCATTTAATTATTTTAGTAGATCAACTTTGATGAGTACTCTTTTTAAAAAAAACATCTCTATATAACAAGATATAAAGATATTAGATTTAAATACTATCGTGATAACGTAGACATATTTTAAACAATATTATAAATGTCTGAGACGTAATTTTATTCTAATTCAATCGCACTCCGATTTCTGTAAGCCTCATCATATTCAGCAAAAACTCTCCGAGAAGGCAATTAAATCTTTCGATACACAGATAAAAGTGCGCGAGTTATTACTAACGTAACTGCCTCCACTTCCACAAGCACCGTTAGCGCAGGTTTTTCACTAAAAAACCAGACGCTGCGTTTTACCTGGATGAGACCACTTAGGCCAGGAGCCTCTAATGCATAATGTAAAGGCTGCACCAATTCAACGTAAACGGCCAGAACAACCTAGATACGTGTCGGGTTGAACAGACCATTCGTGTAGGACCGGCGCCAGTGTATTATAATCAATGCACGTAAGCAATTTAAAAATTAAAGACTGATGTGGAATTATGTCATTTTCACGGATGGATGAATATTAAAGAATTATTTTCTGTTTAAGAAATAATTATGTAATATAAAATACGAATTTTAAAAACTAATAACGGTGGTCGCTATTATCATTAGGTAGGACAAATATAAGATAAATATACCCAACACTCATAAAAGAAAATAAAAAAAAAGTGGGAACATTTACTTATTGAAAGAAAAAGGTAGAGTCGCGACGTCTGGAATAAAACGATGCAGGATACCAAGACCCACAAATGTCTTCTGCGATCTCGAGATGTGAAATATTTTATTATTATTCAAAATACGTAAACTTACAATTGGTGATACCTTCTCATTGTGGTATGAAGTCAGTAATGCATCATCAATTACCATAGTGCTATATTTAGGAACGAACGGTGACTTTCCGTAAATACAGAGCGGGCGTTATGCTAAGTAAACGTAAATTTACTGAGTACGAATGGATTTACTTCTTTTTTAAGTTAAATCTGCGAAAAATATGTTGTTGCTAGACCACTGAAAACCTTTGTTGTTCATAGTAACAATCATCAAATCTTTCTCATAATATTTCTTCGTATTATTATACAACACATTTTCTTGTTATAATTACATTCATTAAGTACATTCAAGTTTAATTTTTTATGTTAAATTGAAGTTATTGTTTGTCGTTGTTTTACCGAAAATTACTACAGCTTTACATAACGTCCGGTCAGTTATAAAGGTCAAATCCAAATGAAACACTTACCAATGAACTCTATTTTTTATATATTTACGTAGAGTAATTGCTCGATATAAATACATGACTGCTTAATTATTGCGCTTGTTGTTAAATTGGCTGTACGCCGCGAGCCACGAGTGACTATGGCAAAACTCAATATTAGTACATGTCGGCGTCGTAAAATAAACTTTTACCGTAATGTGTACGATTATCCTGATTTAGTAAAATGTTTAACGACTTTGCAGTGCAGAAAATTAATAAACTAAAGAGTGGACTTAAAAAAATTAACTATATCGAATTTTTAGCGTATACTGAAGTAATAAGCAATTAACATTGTGTCACGTTCTATATGACATCAACTAAACTTTTACTTCTATATTATTGGTATGATATAAGAAATAAAAATTATTCTTAAGACGCTGGAAACTCCCTCAGGGATAGATAAATCTTAAGGAAATATTTCATGAAAAAATATCAAATAACTCACTCAAAATTAAATTTCTCTTGTTTTAATGTGTTACTATATGTCTGGAGAAAAAAATACTCACACTACACTATATTATTCCTTTTAATTAACAGTCTAGATGACGATCTTATCAAGACAGCTCTAAAATTACATAGGAATAAAAAAACTTATGATTTTAATGTAAATCAAACTGTAAAACAACGGAACATATAGATTTAAATAGACATCTTAATTATAATACTCGTATTATTCGCATACAAAATGTCAATATCAAAAACTTCAAAATAAAATTGTATAAAGAATACAATCCTTTGTTACATATGCTTACTATTCAATTCAATTGACTTTGGTTAGTTTCAAAATCTTCAATTGTTGTTATCTGATTATTCAAAAACAATAGAATTCATTATACAATTAAATATTTAGTAATATTAGATTTGAAGAATATTGATGGAACTAGTTAGCTATATGATATATTATCAACATCTTAATCTTTATGAAAATAAAAGATAAACATCAAATTAAATTGTTACATACTAACGAAATCTATTTTGTATACCGATCACAAAAACTAAATAATCTCAAAAATTAACTTATTACTAGTTAAGGATATTTCAACAAAAAACAGTTAAGAAATAAAATCATAAAACAATAATAATTCACTTATAAAGGAATTAAAAATATTCAGTGTAATTAAAATATTTTTATGCACATATGAGTAATGGATGGCATAAAAGAAAAATATACTTTTGAGTTTTTTAACTTTGGTCCTGCACCGATATTGCGGTCCTTTCCGTTTAACTGGCACGTGGCAAAGACTAAACGACCTTCTCAATTTGCTAGGATCAAAATGAATAAAAACGCAAATTCAAATCATATCTACTTAAAAATGTTTCAAGTATTTTCTTTGAAATTACACCATTTAATGATTTTTATACTGTCCGCACAAGAAACCGACGCTTTCAGAATGAAAAATGGTGCCGGTCTTTAGGGACCGATGTCGGCTTCTACGTGTTGTACGTAAAATATACCCGCAAATTACATGAAATTTCGGTTTGGACGGAGTATTATTACGTCAGGAGCTAAAAAGAATACAAAATAAAATCGCTACTAAACAATGCCTACGATGTGTGTAAATAGGATTGCTTTGATGTTAATGTTTATGATGTATAATATTAAAATCTATACATTCTTTGTATATATGTTGGATAAAAAATGTTCATAAAATAACCAAACTGATTAAAGCTCTAACTTAACAGTTATTTAATAATTTTTAAAATTTTAAAATTGAGTAAACATTAAACTATTGGTTATGAACTTTTTTCGTGGTTTTCTTTTTGATGCCATAGTAATTAAACAATAATTAATCCTTAGATTAGATTTTTACACACAAAGTATTGAGCAGAGTTGCCATAAAAGGAAAAAAAACTAAAAATTCCGACACCTGTCAGTTGTATTCAATGTTTTAATGAATGTCGTTGCCTCAAATTGATGCATCTCATAAAGCTGATGTTAAATAAAAACCCCATATGAACCTGATCGCCGTCATATTTGATTTATATTAAAAACCACATTCAGTCTGACGTCAAACTATGAATCACACAAAAATATTGACCCCGACTTTGCAGATCAACGTAGCCAGGCCGCGTAGCCTACAGATACAATAATCGTACAAGAAATGTGTTATGTATATACAAATTAGCGTCTCGAATGGTCCGGCAACGAAACCGTGTCAGCGTCGACGCAACATTAGCGGCGACATTTTGTAAAAGGGGACACAACGCATGAATATGCATACGCTCTTTGTCACAGCCAACTGTGTTGAACTCCCAATACATTCGCTACACTTGACGTACTCACAGCACAGGAAAAATTTTGTCGTTTTTTAATACTTAATTCGTTTATACACATTATTCGTTTCTACTAATTTATTAGTAAAAGATCTATGTATATTGAAGCGATAATAGCTTCGTTGTACTCGTAAGTGCAGTGGAACTACGCATAGGATCTCCTCTAGAACTTCATGTGAAGTTATAAACATTGTTAGTGAAAATATTATTATCTTTACTAGATTATTATTTAAGGGACATATTAAATTGTTTAAACATTATACATTAAAAAAGAAAATACAATCATTAATATGACGAATAAAACTTATTACCGTAACATTATAAAATAACATATATTAACATTAACAACAAATTACCACATACATGTTTACTTGTGAACAAATGGTAATTTAATATCAATAGAGCAATCAATTAATACACGATATATATGTATTCAAACTTATAAAGGCCAAGGTAAAGACTAAATACCAATGGCTATTTGTATTATGCATATAGAGTACGATGATAATATAAAAATGTTTTTAGTTATTAAAAAACATATATAATATTATTTAAGACCTTCTAAACATGTTTGTCGTGATCTAACAACTGTTATCCGAAAAGTTCAACCACAATTGTAGGTTCAAGTACTTAGAAGAGAGCACTAATCAATAATCAATCGCTCCACCACGCTGCGTTACAATGCAGTTAGGTACTCTTAGGTATTATCTTTATTAACGTTTTAGTACAGACGTATTTTACAGTGGATAAATTATACACAAAGTTTTCTTAACCGTTGTATATTTTTTAACAGCGTATCATATCAAAACAAGCTCAACATCTAATGCGCAATGCATACACAAATTTATTATTTTTCAAGCTTTTAATCAATGTTTTAAGTTTTATAACGAATAATTTTATGTGATAATGAAAAAGTAAATAAAATTTCGATTAGCAACAATTTGAATAATCGAAAAATAGTATTCGCATAGTAGTTTCTCATTAGTTGACGAATATATTTATATTATTTTTATATTATATTAATAAGTGGAAAATTTCTATGCAATATTACAGTTAACAACCGTCTATAATTGAGCTCGGGCCAGAGTAGTTTACTAAAACGAATAACTACTAGATGATTTACTCAAAGATCCTATAATTAGGATTTTATACATTGTAACAAAACCAACATTAATTCGTGTAGAAACTCGCGGTATTTCATGATCTACTTTAGAATGAAGTGTAATCAACAGTAATTAATAAATCATAAAATAATAGAGACGAGACTAGCTATTGATCATTGATGGTACTATGTAACCATAGTTTTAAACAGATAAAGTCATCCTTGTTTAATATAGTAGAAGTAATTGCATCATTTCTACTATCACAAAATACCTAATATTATGTATAGCGTAAGGTATGAAGTAAAATGGTTAATATCACAAGAGGTTAATAAAAACGCAGGTGAAGTAACGACTAAGTCAAATAACTTTGAAAAATTCTCATTAATGCATTGCAGGTGCAAAAATCTTAAAAGTTGCGTTCTAATCATAAGAGCTCCAATCAACGGGGACGCACATTGCCAAAATTTTTCATCAAATTGTCTGAGAAATTATTAACGCACCTGCGAAATCGCACTATAATTATGTTATAACCAACCCTACACACATTAGTGTCTTGATATAAGGTTGTGATAAAATCATACCTGAAACATTGCCGCTGTGTCGATAAAATATCAAAGAAAAAGTTAAAGTATTTCAGTATGAATTATTATAAAAGTTTATTTCATTTATCTTATCTTCTTGTAAAGTTATACATTAAATATTTATGAATATCAAAACTCCCCAAAGGACTTCAAATAACGTTAAAAACATTTTATTGGTACACTTCACTACTTGCAACTTCTCCGCAACTATAATCAAATGGGGGTCTATATCACCATCTACCACCGAGAGTAATTTTGAGAACTGGGGATGCGACATTATGTTGTACTGACGATAAAACTACAGACTAGTGCTGTGACATTAGGGAATGAACGTAACATGACCGTATCTGAAATTAAATTTATAGCAATGGGACATAAGCGTAAATGTAGTACAGTCATACTCAAAACCTTATGCTTTAGAAATATGGACATTTAAAGACGGTATCGCCACTTGAGCTATATAAAACGCAAAGTCCTGCTTGCCCTACTAAAACTAGGATGTGAAGTAAAATTAATAAATCTTAAAAGCTTAAGGTAAGTAGAAAAAATGTGAGTAATTACATATTAACATTTTTATTGATAAGGTGAGTATTTATGTTTAGCCTAGAAAAGGCAGTTGACTAACGAATGCTATTTTGGGGTACACTTAGTGCAGTCAAACATCGTCTATTGTTTAATATATTTATTTAATATACAACACAAAATATATATAGCTGAAGTTCGATATCAGTGCTGTCCATATGTCGTAAGAGCATCGCCACTCTAACATACTTCATCGGTTTTAATATCCAAAAATACATAGGCGGGACGCAATACTATTTGTTCTTAGAGGTTACCCAAAATTTGTGGATTTTTTCAAAAATGAAATTTCCTGAAGATATTCTACACTAGTTTCCTTATAGTAAGTTCCATTATTAACTTATGTTTACCAAGAGTAGTAAAGTAAAATAAGAAATAAAAAAATATTTAGTTAACATGACAAAAAATCTAAATAAAAATGTTATAAGTGCTAATCTGGATGTTTCTTACACTTCCAGTTTTTAAATCTCTACCGATTTGATTTTGTTGCTGCAGTAAAGATATGAGTAAAAACTTATTTCATATAAGATAAACCCGTAATATCTGACCGAGGTTGCTCCGTGTCTCGGTCAGGGCCAGACAGCCGGGCCATCGGACAGTACGGAGAATGATTTACTGGGGGGAGGGGGGCAGAAGGGAGGTAGTACGCCTGTGCAAAGCGGAACGCCAGATCGTGCTGCACCGCCAAGCGCGACCGCTAAACCAGCGTCTTGCATTGCAACATCGCGCTGGGTTTTGTAACAAACTTATACTGTCCTACAGTGAACCTATAAGCAAAGTTTACCACGAACAAGTATGCGATCCTTTTTGATGAAGTTGTTTTATTTCAGTACGAATAATAAAAGTCTGTCAGCAATAGTTTAACTGCGTCTATCGTAATATTAATTTTGACAATAGTTTTGACAAAATTATTTTGTATTGAAATTAATATTTACTAAAATTATTTTTCAGAAATGCAATTTTCTTATTACTATTAAAACCGATATTGAAAAAAATGATAATTAGTGACCGGTTAAAATCAGAAACATGTTGAAGAAAGAGCCTCGACTTGCCACGTAACCGGTCGTAAGTCGCGTAACGTTATCGCCACTGATGTAAGCGCACGGCAAGCTTCGCAAGCTGACGATATAACGGAATATTGGCTCTTAAATACATTTCGTTTAGAAGCTATATTCTTCTAACATTATTTAATGGATCGATGCATCTAATTTAATTATCAAACCTTTAAAAAAACCTAGTTTTTATTCACTTTTTAAAAAAGAACAAATTATTGTAATTATTAATTAAATCTATTTCTGAAATCTTCATACTCTTTATAGTAACCTACTTAAACATTAGAAACATGTGAACTATTTATTCTTATAATCCGTATATAGAGAACAAGTGAAAGAATAGAATAATAAATAATTGTTAGCGAATCAGATATAACTGAATAGTAGGTTGAACAATTTAAATGTTTATCAATAAAATGATACCAGAAACAGTCAGGTGAGGCAAGAAAAGCAATTTCCATTAAGTCAAACGGCGAACGGAGGTCGTCGATCTTACAGACCAGTGTGACCGGATCTCGGAGGAAACTTTTTATATGACCGGCGACTTGGCGTCTTGTTTACCCAAGAAACACAACCGACAATGCTCGCACTTCCAATCTATCATATGCACATGTTAAATTACTCTCGGTCATATAAATTATAGTTAGATGAATAGCTACGCCTGTGCCTATATATTTCGGAACAGAATTAAAAGCTTAATGGCAATTAAACTAAAAGGATATAGAATAGATCTTTGATTTAGGTAATTTAATTTTTTACGTTTAAACTGTAATATTTATAAATATATAATTTATAGTTTAGCTAATATGTGGTAAATAAAGCTTGTATATAGCAACTAAGATTATAAGAACAAGTAATAAAACTAGACAAAAGGAAGATTATACTATAATACTCGTAGTATAAGAATTCCAATACATTTATGAAACCTATAGTGTATACTTACAAAAAAACAATCGAGAAATCTTCAACAACAAATTTATAGTAAATCTTTGCAATATAAAGTATAGTTTATTTTGAAGAATACTTTTTTTGCAATGGGTTAACACTTGACCTTAAATGAATACACTGCTGACTGAGGCCGTAGATAGTGTTGAGTACTCGCCCAGACTATTAGCCTAGGGGAACATAGTTAAGCTGTTATGACAGATTATCGTTTAATGTGGTAGCTAGTCATGCAGGTTCAACAAAACCCTACAACCGTCCAAACTCGACAACGCATTTGACCCGAGAATCGAACTTGGGAACTCCACGTTACAAAGCAAGCAGTAAACCACTGCGTCTCGGAGGCAGTCACACCTCATACACTAGATTTTGATTGAACTGGCAGTTATTTCTGGATATAATTCTAGACTTAAACAATCTTATTAAAAAAAAGATTTATTTTAATCAGTAATTAATACTGTTTGGATATGTTACAAATTTTTTTCAAAGTTTTTTCGACTCCAGTAGTAGTAATAATATAAAAGTCAATACGCTATGAACAACATCTGCAGATTTAAGCTAGAGTATTTATTTTTTCTTTAAGTTTTAAATATTCTTTATTTTACTTTAAATATTTACATTATTCAAAGTGTCATTTTTAAATAACGATATATTTTTTTTTTCCACTTAATAAATGTAATTGCATATAACAAAATGTGAATAAAGGGGCACTATTAACAGTGTAACTAAAATGGGCAAAAATGATCAGACTCCCTTTCAATATAATTTCACTGGTTAAACTGAGAATCCCGCTATATGACCCATACGCATTAGGGCAGTGTGTGTTGGTTATGCGCTAACCTGTAGACGTTTATATACCTAAGTATACAAAACGTCCGCAGTGAGCGAAGCACAAATCGTACGGCATTCCTGCGCCCGCGCCGCTGTGGCCGTCGTCGGGTGAAGAGCGAGACGACCTCTGATGATGATATCGTACCGTCTCGCTCTCGGTGTGCTCGCAATCCTTTCCTTTCTACCTGTTGCGCTATTACAAAAACCCGGTCCTTAGAGCCGCTACCTTACGTGAATTGAATGAGGATTGCGGGAGGCTACGGCTCGGCCCATATAAAGATAGGGCAAGGGCTATTATACTTAAACGACTGGCAAGGCAAAACTCGTCGAGACTACAGCGTTATTTACCGTGGGGATGCTCAGGCAAAAACGGCTATATCGATGTGAGAGGATTGCATAATAGCAACTCGTTTGGGAAGCGGCGTGAGTGCGTGATTGGTAAACAAATGATACAATACGTACCGACCCATGTACGTACGTCATTCTGTAGACCAGTGTCACATAATATCAGCTTTACGACATCGTGGTGGAAACTACTTCATTTATCTTATAATGGAGTAAGGAACAGAGGCATTACGGTAGATGATTAATTTAAAAACATAAATATCTAAGATTATATCAATATTAAAATATCCAAATGTGAATTATAATAATAAAATCTGGAATTATTAAAAACTTTTCGATATAGCTAAAAGTTAAATAAGATTATAAACAAAAAAATGTATAAAGAGGTCCCAAGCAGAGTAAATGCAAATGATTTAAAAGTTATTAAGCCGGATGTCTTTTGTTAATTTATAAACATTTTAGTTTATGTGTGATATTTATACCAAACTCAATTTACTATTCTTATTACTTAATCCACTTTGAAAAGTATCAAATGTTGTAGCGATCGGTACATAAAATGAGGCCTTTTTAAGATCGTGGAGAATGTACGCTATTGAACGAGAATATAGTTTGATCGTGACGTGGCTGACATTCGCTGCGCGTGCGCAAGCCGTGATCTTGGCAATGGTGGCTGGGCGCCGCGACGCGGCAATGCTATCGCGGTCGCTGTACTCGGGGCTGCCTCTCTCCTCCCGCCTCCCACCACCTCGCCGATGCAGCCTTTTGACAACCGGTATAGGTACAAATATATACGAACGCTTGAGAATTTTCAGACGCTCAATTCACGTAGTTAAAACGATTTCCTAATCACAAATCTTTCGAAATTCCAACGTGCCACATTCGCTTGAGTAAATTGCTTAGAGAATCAGTTTAATAATAATTGACCACGTATATCGAGGGTCCCTTGAAACACTTAAAGATATTTTGATAATAAAATGTATTCAATTGTGAAATGTCATAAAAAAAGATTGCCTGTGTGACGTAGAAAAGTTATCGTAATAATAAACGTAGTGCCGTCAACGGGTAAAAAGAATAAAATGTATTCAACTTTTAATCAAAAAACTTTTTATTACAAAAAAATAGTTCAAAATAAATAAAAAAGTTAAACAGTAATGATATATATAATAATACATACTAATCCATGTGATCTTTGGTTAATATCCTAACTTAAACGTAATTCAGCTGAATTTAACAAGTTACACAAAGTACATAACAAAAGTATACGTATAACGCACAGACAGTCAAACTAATATAACTTATTTGGCCTACCACTTTCTATTTATGTATTTCTACTTCATGATAGTAAGAGTATTAGTGTCCACCCAAAATTTTAAAACGCTTAACCTTAATCCTAAAATGAGGCCCATGTTATATAAAGTAAATCAATATTATATTTATTGCTCTTATAAGCTTAATGTAATGATTTTGATATCTATTATGATATTCATTACAGTATAACAGTTAATAAAAGGTATCTAAATGAATTCCGTAAGAAGTGACTAATTTACCAACGAATGCTGAGATGTCAACGTGTAAGCGCTGAATTTTAATATATTTAGTGAGAGAATAAATTAATAAAAGTAATCATTTAACAAAAGTTCACGTAATTAAAAAAAATAAACTTTTCAGTAGCATTGCGTTAAACCAGCTACTCTGTTTTTTTATTCATATGATGGCAGCTGTCATATCGGCAATCATATTCTAATGTGTGCTAAAACACATTAAGTCAATGCACTTTAAACAAAACCTTAGACATGATATTTCATTCATCATGATGATCACGTATAATGACATTATAAAAGAAAAAGTTTTATATTGTAAATTTCGGAAAATCGTAAATGCCTTGACCGCAAGTTCAAAGAACTATTCGGCATTTATTGAATATTCAACGCTTTAGAAGGTCACACAAAAATAATCAGATACAATCGACTTGAAAACTAATTTACTCAAAGACGTGAATTTGTTGAAGCTATAAAAGTAATTCTTAATGCAATAATAAATTGATTCAAAATAAACAGTAAATCGCAAAAATTTATGAATACAGTAAAAAATTTACCAGAATGGTAACAGAAGCAAAATGTTATACGTATATATTTACAAATAAAACGTAAAAGTACTAAGTAATTTTTATTTACAAATTCTTGCCTTTTACTTTTTACACCGAATTACTGAAATTTCAGAGCGTTTGGGACAATATCGGATATTCGGTTATGTATTATCGCATCATACGTGTCACATGAAGTTATATTGTATGGTTGTCTATTAAAATTATATAATATTACTATTTCTTATATAACCTATACATGCTGAGTTTAACCAATCCCATAATGATAGAATTTAAAAAAAACAAGAAAATTTTGCTCTGCAGCAAACATTGCAGAATAAGACGTTCAGGTTTACAGTGCAGGATCTGTAGAAAATAATTTACCTTAATTTTTTTTTGTAATAGGAATTTCGAAACATATTTAAAGTATTATCAATCTATTTTAGTAGTATAATTTACAAATTTCTATTACTATTTTTTGCGCGAGAAATAAAAATGTGTTCCCAAAACTCCGAGACGTATACGTAACAAAGTTCATATAATATTTTGAATCAATACATCATAAACACAGTTTCAAAATTTTCAACTGCAATGAAAATTTTAAATATTAAAAAGGTCTCTTCTAATAATAAATTTTGTTTGAATTTGAATTGTCATTATGCTTTCTATAAATGATTTTATAAACTCAAAACAAATTGTGACTTATATAGTATAATATATAATAATTTTTAAGTCAAAACTATCGAAAGTTTCTAGACGGGATCGAATTCGATACGCAATAAATTTTTGATGATTTTAAGCAATCTACGACATATTAATGATATCTTATATTAATAGTAACAACATTTACCTAGATAAATGTTACTTATTTTTTTATTGATGTAATAAAAAATCATTAATACCGATATTAGGGGTCTATCACACATCATATTCAAACACGAATGTGAGTCTTGTGGACTACTTGTTCATACGATGCTAAAAAAATTAAAAAAATTCTTGAAAATTTTTTGACCACTTCTTAACAACATTTTAACTCGAGACATAAAATGTACGTGGACTCTAACGTGGAGAATGGCCCGTGCGACTAATTGAATAATATGATCGTTCAGTAGAAGTATAACCATCGAACCGGTTTAAGTCATTAATATTGTTGCAATTTATTTCCCGTGTTGTTACATTGCGCTCGCTTGGACGCAATCATCGAGAATGCATAAAGTGTACCGTTGCTTTGCGATCTCTATCGTAGACACACTTGATGCATTTGTGGATGAGGCGGCGAGCTTTTGACAGAATTATACGTGCACGCTTTAATTTAATGAACCTATCGCGCTATCATCCACTTAACGAATTTCGACACTTTATATGCGTGGGAGAAGTTTTGTGTTAACTAGGTTTTGAATGTACCTTGTTATTTACAATTGTAAAACTAAACAGATTGTTTTCTCATGACCAATATTCTATTCTCAAAATCATACCTTATTTAGAGACCGATTACATGAATTTAATTTAAATACATAATATATTATTATACTCGTATTTTTCTATATATTAATCAGGTATGTATGACAAATAAAGTAATAATTAAATTTGATCTTTTAGTTTCCAAGTCAAAACCAGAGGAATGCAAAAATAATTTGTAATACAAATGATGTAAAATTTTACTTCATAAAATTACGTCCCTACGTAAGTTAATAATAGATACGCCAAGAGACTGTGTTACCATCTAAACTTGAACGAGGTTAATGTTGCCGAGAACTTGAGCGCAGTCGACGGCGCGGAACCGGGCTGCGCCGGCGCAAGCGATCGTTGCGCAATCGACAGACATGCAGAATAATCATTTGTTTTTTTTCTTTGAAGCAGAAGTAAATAACGGACTATGATAATGACTGTCCTAACCACTGGACACCTATTTCAAACTCGATGTGACAAGATGTCGATATATCGTGCGCTCGTTGAATAAGACGAAATAAATATAACTCGCATTAGTCTACAATTTCCAATAAAGAACTAAACGAAAAGCTAAGAGTAATTTTTTATAACGGAATAGTGACGCATAGGTATTTATTATAATAATTTGGTATGCGAAGAACTAAATAATGAAAAAATTAGAAATTCAATATCTGTTACTACTTATTTACAATAAGGATATTACTGTAAAGTGTGAATATAGGTCAAGAGTTGAACATAAAAAGTATCGTATGAATACATTTTTTTGTGTATACAGTGAAAAATATAGACGATTTTGATACATCAATTATAATAACCGCGATAGTAATAGTGACTTATTAATCACTGTACCGATAACGCTAATAATTTTGAAATACATCGATAATTACTTATTACAAATTTACCTTTTAATAACTGGATCTATTAAAATTCTTTTAAAACTCTCATTAACTGTAAATTAGCTCTTTATTTAAGTATAAGCGATTAAACTTATATTTCTAGTAAAATATTATTAAAAATATTATTTAGTTCAAAGTTTTATAGCGTTTATAAATTTACTGTGTAGTCTTTAATAAAATAATAATACTTTATAAATAATCCTAGCAAATGATAACAGTATAAAGATGTTTTAAAAGTCGTAGCTTATTAAGTAGCTCGTTGAAGTTTCTTGTACTGGCATACTTTGATCCCTGATACTGCACAATTTCCGTTCAACTATTCTCGATGTTTTTAAAGGTAAAGAAATACATTGAAATTGAACAAGCATACCTTAAATAAAAGTAAACAATATCTCCACATTCTGGTACACAGCTACGTTTTAAGTATATTTTAAATCTTATCAATGTTCAACAGTGTACTTGTTGTATCCGTTGTTGAAATATAAAGATGCTCTTTTTTATAATAAACTCACATTCACACTCTTCATCACATTACATATATAACATAAAATATCGGTATTAAAAAACAGCAATTATACTAATTTTGCGACTTCACAAAAAATTTAAATCTAATTTTATTTTTTTATTTTATTTTAATACGTTTTAACATTTATATCCAGAATCCATTTGTATTTCATACTTTCAATACCCACCATACTCGACAACTAATGCTGTTAAATGCTGAGCTTTCTTTTTAATTTTAAGTTACTAAAAAGCCAGAAAAAAAGTTACATAAAGAAATGGATACAGCATTATGGTAAGTTTTACTGAGACATCCTAATCCACTTTCAAAGAAACCGAGTGAGAGGCGGGATAGCCTTATTATTTACAAACTCAAAGTTCCGCGAAATCGTTTGTTAAGATGTCACTTACAAATGTTAATGTTTTATTAAATACTTATACCAGTATCTACATCTAAGTACAACTAAACAACATTTCGATGGTTACAGTTTACTGTTTACCACAACACCGTTTACCCATATTTGATGCATAAGTAATAACTCTCACCTCCTCTATACGTGGTAATCATTTTGTACAGTTGTACTGGAACTAATAGAAATATCCGCACAGGTTATTTACAAGGTATCCCATTTCTTCAATATTTTCGTTAAAAAACCGATATATAACTTAATATAATTTCATATTAGAATTTACGATAGAGATACTCAGACCGTTTTCAGTCTTCTTATTGTACTACTGCTTCCACACATAAAAATTTATTTATGTGATAAGGATAGTCCCTGAAGTCAAAAGAAGTATTCTTATCAACTTCATATACTTTCCTCTTCGTTTCAGACACAATACTTTAAAATGCACTTAGCTGGCATCCGTCTTAATGTAACATCGCATTTCGCACGATAAACAAATTGACTGCGAGGATCATCCGTAATTGCTGCACCACTAGACGTAAAATTACAGCATTACTCGTACATACACTGCTTTTGTACAATAGTTGATATTTGTTCCAAAAAAACTCATTAAATTTCCTAACAATTTTCATGAGCCTGTCCGTAATACTCCTTCTTAATAGTTTAGTTGTGAAAAATATAAATTATTTATAGGTAAATTGTGCTTTTGAACTAATAAGTTTATTGTCTACTGCTCTTACAGTCTGCGAAAGCAGAGCATAGTTATGTGCACGTTTACTTTAATAATTGTGAAACATGAAGCAATATAGTTATTAAATGTAAACGTATTCTATTTAACTTAATAATTATATTGTTTGAAGAAGTATTTCTAAGTTCGCTTTATTTTAAAACGAGGCGTGCGCCTCTGAAACTTACGAGCGCTTGTCTGGACATTGCCTACATGCAGCATGGGATTTTTTTTTCTCTTAACGAATATCATAAGAAGATTAGCAACATACCAAACTACACACTGACTCATTCACGGCGGAATATTTGGTTTTATTCTTGCTTCTGGATCGCTAGGATGCTTGGTTACTTCTGTTTACTGCCTTGTCCCTTTCCTCTTTTCTCAACTGTCCCTCCTGATGGACATTTCCATCGAGGTGCCATGGTTCTCGCATCTATTTATTTTCGTCACAGCACTTTGTTCTTTCAACAGAAACTTTCTTAATGCCAGGTTTATAATACTTATCGATATACATATCTTTATTAAGAATAACGGTGTAATACCCTGCTCTTTTAATTTTACCGTCTTTTTTAATACCGGTAAAATAGGCGCAGCGTATTAGTAATAATATGGTTACAATTTCCAAAAGCATTGTTTTATAATTTATTATACTTGTTCAATATTCCGGTTAATTCCTAATTATATTTATTATGCGAGTGTGCTTAGAACCTCATTATAATAGTGACGTCATAAAACGTATATTAAATTTTAACAAAATCTCAACCTAGTTGGTATGCCATTAATTTTTAAACATTTTATTTATTTAATGATATATTGAACAAACTTTTATGCCAAAAATTAAATCTAAAAGTGATATTTTATTGTCCATTATAAATTTACACGTTGATATCTTGATAACTGTGTAATCTTATATATATGGAATTAAAAAAAAATGTTGATGTGAAATGACAATCACACCTGATCCGGAGTCCAACTCTATATTCTTTGTATATTATTTCCAAATATGTGTACAAGCATTAAAAGGCTTACAACAATCATACCTCGTATTGAATAGATGACATTCTACACTAACCTGGGACTACTATACGATTCGTTAAGTAATTACTTTCTTTATTATATGTACGTGTCTTTCACATTTTTGCAAATAACCATTTTTTCCATAACTTCGATTATTATAGTTCTTAAAGCGTATTTTTTTGTTAAACGGGTTTCTCATACCACACACAAAAAAGCGATTTGCAAAAGTACGTTATGTATCCGTCGACATCATCGCCTGAAGCCGTTGAGCGGTGTAATGTAACGATTCCTCTTCGGTCACTACCTCAATACCGTTAATCGCCAACATTACGTTCTTTGGACTGCCAACCTTCTACCATAGTTCGTACGCCTTGTCCAAGGACAGCGCGGGTTCATCGTGTACGTAACAGTTATCTGGATTTACTCGTATGTCTACACCAAAGACTCTAAATAGAAATAGATCACAAGGCGGTTCGGAACGTATAGCATTTAACTAGTCTGCGCATCGTCGTCTACTCCCTCTGTGATTCGCTCAATGCTTTATAAAATTAGACATTAACAATGAATCTATATGTTTTTCTTCCTTTTCGATATGTCATTTTCCCCCATTAGAATTTTTTTCTCCTGATGGACACTTTTAGCAATGTGCCTAGGTTTTCGCATCTGCCCCTTTTCATCACAAGACTGCGTTCTTCCAACGAAAACTTCTTCAATGTAAGGCAAAGGTACTTGTCGATATACATATCTATGCACACTAAAGTTAGATGTTGTCGACGAAAGAACATTTACTATTACCGCCTCTGACTGGATCTTTAGGTTAAGCTAAATTCTCCTAATAAGTATCTTCAGATATGTAAGTTAACACTTTTTTGGATGGAGGCAGGACTTTTCGAACATTCATGGTCAGCTACAATCCACAATGACAATTTGCAGTCAAAACAATATTACTGTATTGCGGCAGTCATAAATGTAAAAGACAGAAGTATTCTGGGCGAACACAATTCACGATCTGCGACCTTATTTTTACTTAAAATCACGTGAACTCGAAGTTCATGTTAAACCATAACCAATAAAAAGTTAACAAAACAGCACTTTTATTTTCTTCTATTTTATTCAACTTACAAAATTGTGTTAAACGGCTATTCAAAATAAACCAGTCATAGATTTTATAATCGAAACACCATAGTGGCATTCACTGCATACTACGTAATAACAAAATATCTTTTCATTTGACAACATTTTATTCATCTGATCAGTGTCCTAAAAAAATCAAACATATCAAATATAATCTCTATGTACGACATTTTTCCTCTACATAAAAACTACGAATGTTCAAATTGGAATGGACCAAATAAATAAGCTCAATGACTGCATCAAAAGCCTAGTGTTAAAACCTAATTACACGTAAATCAGGCAGACATGTTCCCCAAATAGTATCGACCAGCGGCGGTACCACTATACAACCTTAAAGCCCATCATACCCTATTTAAGGAACCATGTAAACTAAATATAATAACGACCACAAATTTAACATACATCGTATAATGATTTACTTTCTATATGTGTATTTAAGCGTTTGGGTCTGCCTTACAGACACACTCTACTGTTATCTATAACTAAATAACATTGAAATGGTTACAGACCGGATATATTAAGAGAAGGATTTTCACAACACTTATCTTTTATATAAAAATAAAAAAAAAGTTCCGTTACAGAGAAATGATACAATCAGAGAGACGAGAATAATTGAAAAGGAAGGATATGTACTACAAAGAGGCCGGTCAGGCATGCGCACGCACATAATAATATTTTAAACAAAAAGAAATAGATTAAAATGAAAATTTTGCAGACAATAGTGATCGTAAAGTTTATTGATGTTATTTTAAGACTTCTTGCTTGTACATTCCCGTTCTGCCTGTTGTAAAGTACCCTTCGTTGATTGCACTCTGTCTGATTCTTTTATTTTGTAAATTTTTGTTACTAATTGAATGTATGCCGACACTATTACTATCAAGTTCTATGTTTAAAATATATTGAAATTTAACAGTGAATTTTTAATAAAATGCATGTAAGAATGATTTTTTTTTGTTTGAAGAGTTTAATCATAAACGTATTAAAATTAGATTAATTATGACATTACCTATCATGGACAAGCTCTTATAGTTATTAATACTCATTTCTCTTAAGTTGCCTAAATGTGTAATGTACGTAAGTCCTCAAGATTCGTGACTCATTTTGTGACTTGTCTGACACAGATTCAATGTTTTTTATTCTAAGAAATGGAAATCAGCTTTTTAGAGTAATAATTTTGATTTCATAAGTAATTAGCTGTTCAAATATATATTTTTACGTTTAAATTTAAAAAGTTAACAAAATAAATATATTACTGCGAAAATAGAAAGCTTTTACTATTTCAATATTGATCCCAGTGTACAATAGATTAGGGAAACAAAAGCGGTATTGTTAGAATTACGAGTGCAGGTACGTCTGCGCGCGAGCACTTTTACTGGAATATATATTTATATTGAAGCCGGCGGGCGGGTTTCGATAGTCGGCGCGGGCGCAAAGGGGCGGGCGGCGCCGGAGCAGCGCGGGCGCGGGCGGACCTGTCCGGGCAACGGTGTCGCGAGAACCGCACACATACTAGCTCTCAGTCCTTTCGCAGCGGCCAACGGTACCGCATGTGCCGCTAGCTGCTACGTAACAAACGGCCACGCGAGGAAACTAACCGTGCAGTGTTATGATGCAAACTTGTGTTGATCCTGCTTGGACGGGGTGAATTATTTTAGACTTTTCACTTTATAAGGATTGAGTGCAGTGCTACGTAGAGCCTAAAGATGCCGAAGATCTTTCTAATTAAGAAACGGCTGCACGAGCAGCAACTGGGGCTGCAGGAGGGGCAAGAGTTGCTCGCTAGTAAAGCTGACACGCTCTGCCCCGGCTCGCCTCTTGATGACGGACCCATTGCTCTGTTGTCAAAGAAGGATAAGGATTGCATTGGTAAGTTTCCTTACTCATCCATCCAAACATAATAAATTGTACAATAGTTCCATAAATCGACCTCGAACATCTTTTAAACTTAATTCACATTATCGTCTTCCATTTCCAGATACCTTTACCTGTTATATATCCGACTAATAGTTATTGTGTATTAAGATTTTAAATTTTGCATAGTTTCGTTATTATTGCTTTAGAAATAAGATAGTGTTGACATTTTCTTTAGCGCTGCTACTCCATTTTGGTTATTAAATTTAACACGTAATGTTCTATATTAAATATAACGTTTCATTTATCACTTCCTGCATAACGGCCACTTGCCAAAAAAAGGGTCTCGCACTTGCCCATAATCCAGTTCTCGGTCACACAGTACCATACAATAAAAATATCTACCTGAGATCATGTGGTAGTTGTGTGATCCTTAACTTTTTCGTCATCAACGGATAACATTAAATTTTTTACAAGACATAAATGTTTATTATGTAATTAAAAAAATTTAATAAATTTTAGACCTATAATATCTTTTGGATTTAAGATTAAGAATTAAGATTTTTAACGACGGTAAATGTAAAAACATGAGTCCTAATTAAAAAAAAAATATATTTCAACATTGCAAAGCTTAAGCATTAGTTCTAATTCCAAATAATATTTGGACACAAAGTAAATAAAAATAATAGTCACTTGAGATTTTAACGGTCTCGGGTAGTTACTAAGTGTGAATCATTAAAATAACTTGAGTTTTGCTTCTTGGAATTCCATATTTGCTCTCATCGATATGCTAAAAATTGATCACATGAGTTACTATACACTTCATATGCATTAACATTATTAATCTGAACATAACAAATGGGTAGCAAATATGCGTTATTCCTACATATGTACCGAAAAAAAATGTTTAAAACATTTTAATTTAACAATGAATTCATATCCAAAATTTATTACAAATTCCACTAGAAAAGATCACTTTGGTCTCATATTATATAGCATTCTTTTTCAATGTTTTATTAAAATTGTGGTAATTTAAGAAACACCGCAAAAACCTTCGGAAAAATTTGGTGACGGTTAGATTTACTGCGATCGGTCGATAGCATTTTATGAGGACGTACGTTTACGGTCAAGTTGAGAGTCATAGCACGAGACAGGAATTGACCGGATGATGTAGGCAGCGAGGTGTCAATGATTGCAGCACAATGGCGCTGTTTCCGGCAGCCATTGCTACTCGCTTTGTATTTAGGTTAGTCACCGCGATCTCAATTGTCATTTTAAACTAATTGGCTTAGCTGTTGTATGCGTATTACGTACAAAGTCCAAATCAAATATTTCAATCAGTAATTAACATATGCAACTACAAATAAACAACACATCGTTCGTCAATATGAATACAGTAACTTGAAAATACAATAGAACAACTATAATGTAAACCATAAGAAATGTCGCAAAAATTAGGCTTATTGACATTAAAAAAATATGCTAATTGGCCCGCGCATATTAATGAATAGAGCGACTGAACGAGGTAATAGTTTAGTAGAGGTTTATTAAAAAAACGAGAAAGGATCGATTGTACCGTTACAAGACGCAGGTTGCCCGTATGTAATGACGTTATCGCGCAATTTTTCGCACTAAGCGAAGGGCGACAAATTTTGTTGGGTAATTACAGGTGAAATGACACCTGTACTACATCGGTGCAGACTAATGGCAACGAAGGTCATGTAGACGTATTTGAATAACGTAATAATACAAAAAATACATGCATGGATATAGGTAATTACGGAACTTGTACGCAATATAAGTTGTGTTTATTTTTATATAATGTGATACATTAATCGTAAATACATTTTTTTATAATTACATTTTAACTTATTTATAGTAAATTAATACTTTATTTATACATTTTTAATTATTAATTATGACTAGGCATTAGTACAAAAGATTTCAACGCGTTCGTTAAACTGATTTATTGATTTTATTAATTAATAATATCAAAATCTTTAATATTAACAGGTAGATTGGGTAGGCACCGAATTATTAATACAATAAGAAATTTTTGTGTATATTATGACAAAGTAATTGTTTGAAATTGACAAAAATTCCGTGTTCGATACGTAGAAATAGGAGGTTTTAGTCGTCCTAAGTGATGAATTTGTGTAAATATAAATTGTAAAAAATACCATACAACAAACTAAACATGTAAAATTTTAATTGAAGTTTTATTCTTAAATCCCTGCTTGTGTTTTATAACATTCGTCCTTAAAAAATTTATAGACGTAAGTTTTGTATATGAAAGTGCAACTGAGTTTGTAGGGAATTAAAGAAAATACGAAAGAATAAGTACTTTTTTTGGCTTATTCTTGACGCCTAAATATAATAACGTAAATAAATAAATAAATATATATTTACTCTGGTGTGCAATTTTACTGATGGGTGATTCCTCGAACCAGAAATCGCCTAGGTTGCTATCGCTGCAACAATTTTCCGGCCGCTTAGCAATAACGCGCAAACCAGTGTTACAGTCTAAAGTAAGCTTTGTTTATAAATTGGTACAGTATTAACGTCAAGCTTACATTGTTATTGACGAGCATATCAAGTCATTATAAAGAAGAATTTAATGATACTTAATAATAATTTAATAAGGGAAATTAAAAAAAAACTGCAAAATATTGATAACATTGTCAGGACACAATTGTCGTCCACAAGCTCGTTTTGATATATTATGTAAAATAAAGCTATTTTATAATTTGACACGCAGACTTGACAATTAAAAACTTTTTTGCTTAAAAGAATACGTCTTATAAATGAAAATATATGAAAAGATCACTGATGACAATAATAAAATAATATTCACTGTTATATTCTCTAATATTCCCGGTTTCCGTGTACATTCTCGTATTATGATAAAATATAAAATAATCCATTACTGGTTTAACACATAAACGTACAAATGGTTTAACCTTTTTTAAAAAAAAAACGAAATACTGATTTTACCATGTAGCCGGCATTACCATTGTGTCCTTCGCCCATTGTATTTCAGTTACCTTTTAACGTTTTGCTTTTTCATCATAAAAAATACTCCGATTGTATTCATAATGGTGTACTGCAAAACTGTTCTTGGAAATATTTCAACTCCAATAATGCACTTTATCACTGCTGATTTAACTTGAATAAAACCTTTCGATTATGTGAAATGCATACAAGTTACCGAATGACAACACATAGAAAGCAAATTCTGAAAATTTTATGTAAAATTTGTGAACAGATTTTTAAAAGAATACAAGCTCGAAAAAATAAACTATGAACTAACTAAATAAATGAAACTGTAAGCAAGGCTTTAGAAATAAAAAAATAATTGGTCATAGGTACAGACAAAATTTGTTGACTTTTAACTTTTTTATTCTCGTAACGCATGCACTACGAGAAGTTCTAATAAAAGGATAAATGTGAAGGGAATACTCGTAATTCCGGTCAAGTGGTAGTTCCTGTAGAGGCGTCCACTTATAATTCAACGCTTAAATATTGCAAAAGACGCCAATAATTTTTTGCCACAACTTGAGCAAGATGCGATACACGTGACGCGCAGGCAATTGTTTCTAGGAATGCTCCCAACAGCACATGCCCGGTAAAAATGTTTCGCGACAGACACCGGTTTTACAACCGACATTGGAAGTGTATGCGGGTCCAGCCTGTTTTTAATAGCAAACGCCAATTTTAGAATTTACATCTGCCGTTTGTTTAATAGAACATATAATCGATATGCACCATAAATCAAATTATCTTAATGTTACCTACGTAACCAATGAAAACTCGTAACGAATTTAGATGTCACTTTTCAGTATTTTAATTGGAAAAATATGTACCTTATTATTTATAAAAAGTTCACAGAATAAATTGAAAATAATTTAAATAAAGCTATTTATATTAACTATTACTACTTAATATTTTTTGTAATTTGAGAATGTACAAAAAGTTTAAATTTTTTTTTAAATTAAAATTAGTTTTATTAGGCGCTATTTTTAGAACCGCAGTTATGAATAATAAACAAAAATCAAATTAATTTCTATAACATATAACAATAGCAAATTCAGTTTTAAAAATTTCTTTAATGGTTTTGAAACTATACAATTCAACAATTATAAGCATTATTATTTACAAATATTTAGAGAAGTCCAGTTAGTAATTAATCTATACATTAATTTTACTTTTACAAATAATTTTTTTCTAATTAAGTAAACAAAGGAAAACAAAATGTTCAAGTTTATTTCAAAGTAAAGCTTTTCCTATCTTTATACTATTTTAAATTTATTATAAGATTAGTGTTCTATTGTTCGAAGTAGAAAGGGAATTTTATAATTTCCTAGAAACGGCTATCTTAATCCCTAAAACAGTAAGTACACCAGGTACTTTAATAAACATATTTTTAAAAATGGAATGTAATATAATATTTTGCATTCATTCTAAGCATTGGAATTAAAGATATCTAGCTATCATCTGCTGAAACACAAAAATATCTACTGAATTCCAAACCTAAAATGTTAATCATACAGAAAGTATCGTGATTTAATATGAACATCGACATATTTTGTCGATTAACATTAATTTATCACATTTTCATTTAATATACGCAAATTGAAATCGTTAACTGATTATAATTATGTATTGGTAATATATATCGATGTGTAAATTCTTGTATACAATAGTTGTGCTAAACGAAATTAATCGAGACAAGCGTTCACGGCGTGAGTGAAATCTGCTTACATAGCATTCATTACCCATAATCCATTAACGCAAGTTTCTTACACGTGTCAAAAAAATTCGTTAGTTCCAACGAACACGATTTTATAGTATTTAAATTCGTCGCGAACAGTTAAATGCATGACAAAATATTTTACACGCGTGGCTCCACGTGACTGATTTCCTTTTATGGTTATTTAACATCATAAACTAAACACGGTGTTAAAAATAGTTGTATTGAATCGGTTGAGGTTATCTTTGTAAATTTTATATGTATTATTTACAATTTCATTCCCGTTGTAAAACCTTTGTTATATTTTATTTTTTTAATATATTTATTATAAGCTGAAAGCATTGTGTATTTCACTTAAATTTTACCGGTCATTTGAGTTTAATGATTTATTACATCATGTCGGACATCGTATAACTAAGAATGATAAACAAAAATGTCAGTATTCGCTAATTTCTTTAAAAAATACTTTCACACCATTTCCGGCAATTTATAGAAGCCTAAATTTTTACATAAATAAGCACTGTATGCGAGTGTTTTATATTTGATCCACTTTTTATCACACAATACTGTTCTAATCATGTCACACTCACCATCCATCATCTAATCTTTTTCACTGAAATGGACTTAGACACCAAAAACTATCCATCATTAGAGAGAAAGCTTTTATATTTATCAAAGAACTTAACGATGTCTACAAAACGTAGATGTTAAGCGTGGCCCGTAAAAGGTTTATGAAGCCTTTTAAAAACAGTAACCACTTAATGTTATATTCTCTTGAATATCACAAAAACACGCTACATGCCACGTAGAGCGTATACGACCCACGCTGAAATTACCCTCGAAAAAGTTTCGACCGTGTGTTATCTAAAATAATAACTTTAAGCTTGAAATTATTACATACAACTTTAATCCAAATCGTAATTTTCTTAAATCGTTTATTGCCGAATAAAGAATTGTGAAATTGTATTCTGCATGCGGTTCACTAGATCACAAAGGAATATATTCAAAAAACGCTCTAGCAGAGAACGTGTTAAACTCGATAATGGACATTTGAATCAAGTTATTAAGATAGATTCAAAAATCCGTTATCGAGTTGTCATTACACAAAAAGGAAGTTGAAATATCATCATCACTAAAAATTTACAAGGGTAAGTAGACGTACAAACAGGTGCAAGTATGGACTATGAGAAAATGATAATTGCAATATTTTTCAAAACGATTTGAATCGACTTTTCCAAATTAAAAAGAATCCAATTTAAATAAATAATATGCAAGTAATGAATGACAAGGTCGTGTAAAGACAAATATCTAATTTTATAAAATCTCCTTTAATGACCTAATAAACTTTTAAATTTCTTTCATAATGCAGGATCAAGATTATTTATAAATTTGTAATAATGAAAAATATTTATGAATTGATTGTACAGTAAATTAAATCAAAATTAAATAACGGTAACAAATTCATCAGACGAACGTGTTGTTCAGTCCATACGTCGTCAAACCGGAGACGCAATTTGAAAACAAATCAACTGATCATCATCTTAGATACATACAGGATTTTTTCTCTGTTAGCTAACCAAATTAGTCGACTGTAGACCTTGAACACTTCGCTAAACATATTTGGGTCATTAACCCTCGCCAAATCTGGTTGTGATTCACGCTTCGATCAAAGTAATAATAAAGTGTTGAATAGTTTTTGTAGCCATTCGTTTAGAGACGAAGTATTAAAATCAATGATTTTTTGCAACGAACAACTAGGATTGAAAAATATCCGGAAGAATTTTCGATTAATTTTGCGTTTATTACTTCGAAACTGCACAGAGAAAACATTTATATATACATAAAATGAAACTTCGAAAATTTTGTTAAAGTATAGATGTACTGAGTACTTTTGACGCAAAAGCGAAAATGTTGTTTTGACCATGACCGTGGTAACAGATTTTTCTTTTGTTGTAATTGTGGTTACTGTTTTCTTTAAATGAACTGTAAAAATTTACAAATCCTCATTTAGCTAAACAGTATCAAATCAAGAATCTAATATGATATAATATTTACAGTTATTTTAAAATATGAACTAGACGTAACAGTGTTCAATATTTTGCGCCATGTGGCAAACAGTCTCCATATGTGGGCGGCACAAACGAGAAATAAATAATTCAGAACAAAAAGTGTCCTTCTAAACGACCTTTCAACCGATTCTTAGCCGCGGCCAGTATTCGCTGCCGATGTACCGTGTATTATCGGTATTTATGTCTACAAAAAAGGCTTCAACGGAATTTTATGTTCTCTGTCCGAAGCGGTTCTTCATAGCTGTCTTACGTTTTATTTAATGCCTTAAATGTTAACAGCGTCCGATAACCCCGGCCGCAAGGACACGATAATGGCTCCGCGATCGCTCCGTTTCTGCTACATAGATACAAGTTCATGCTGTTATGTTGTACATTCGGTTTTTTTGATTATATGAATATATTTGCTAACATACAGTTTAATTTTTAATTTCTTTTTTCTAATATTAGTTTAAATTCGTGCTCATGTAATCCGATTTCATTCATTAATTGCTCAAACCTTATTGTAGTAGATATGGATGTTTCTAGTAACGTATATTTTTAAAAGATCATTTATGCTTTTATTACAAAAGTTTTGTATTAGCCTTAGAGAACAGATGTCCCCTAATTAATGTATTTATTTACAACCCTACATAAGTGCAAAAAATTACAAATGAACGTACCTACGTAATTATGTCCTCTGAAATTATAAAGATATTAACATTAAGATGCGTCTACCGATCGTCACATATTGACTAATTAAATATTAACAGTACATATACGTATTACTGCGTGCCTTCATAAAAGGTGATATGGGTTAAATTTTACATGAATTTAGTGTAGATGAATCTAACTTCGCACAAGTTTGTAACTTTTGCTAAGAAGTGATCCAAAGGCGATAGTTACAGACAAATAATTAATGTTCAGTTTCAAGGTCACGTGTACTGTTCCTGAACAGGAAACAAAGAGTAACTGAATAGATATGGACATGGTAATTACGGGGCCTTGACTTACCGTTTTAGAATAAAACCGCACTATTTAAGTAGACCTTGTTAACAATGACTTCAATGCTGACTGATGCCGCTGGTACGTCGGTATGGTAATTTTCAAGATAATGATTTCGCGTTACCTTTAAAACGATTTATATAATTATAATGTAAATGATAATGACATTTAATTATGCCTCAACATAACGAAGTCACTTGTATCAAAAGTATAATTTCTAAATTAGATTAACGCATTTGAAATTCTTTTCCGTTCTATGTAGTGTAAATTAAAAGAAGTAATATATATCAATCCTGTTAAAAGAATAAATAAATACTGTTTGTCTCGATAAATATTAGAAAACTGACACAAATAAAAGAAAAATGTTTTATTAGCATCTAATCTCGTTTTTAAATGTCAGAATCTAAAAAAAAAAGAATCTAGTGCTGTCGTTTCAATATTAATTAATTAGTGTTGAGGAAAATAAATAATAATATTTCAAGAACGCTTAAAAAAACAAAAGATTTACATAAAGTGTACCAAATATGTTTAAAGGAAATAATCGTTAAGATTCTAATTATCTTAAAGTTTATTAATTTATTATGAACTATAATGAATAATTAACTGTGCTATTTTCAGAAATTTTGTTCTTGAGTTATTACTGGACAGTATAACTCGAAGGTGTGAAATATCGGTCAAATTTTGGCAATAGGTTATAAATATTACATACTCTATACGTAAAAAAATATTTGAAACGCTGATAGAAAAGTCTCAAAATAAAACTAGAAAAGTGCTAATGACCTCCAAGCTATAATATTTTTAACTATAACTTTAAAGACACTTTCGATTAAGTCCCCTTTCAAGAAACCTAAAAGGAAATTCGTTCAGCTTTACAAATCTATGATGTCATAAACAAATACAAAGGTAAATAGAGAAACTACATAGACATTATGACGATATAAAAATTATTACACTTAATATCTCCAATTTTCAACGAGTTTAAAAAAATTTAAGATATTGGCATTCCCCAGTATTTTTATTGCATAATACAATAAAACAATAAGTGTTATATTGACTTCCTCCGTGGCACAGTAGTTTACCGCATGTCTTGTAACGCGGCGAAGTGATAGGGTTTTACAAACCCGCCTGGCTAGCTACCACCCCCTAAGTGTTAACTTATAACCAAAAAAAACAATATTTTTATTATTCTTAAAACCTAAAAATATATAAATTTGACCTACTCAATTTGTTTATTTTATTTTTACGTTTTGGTTGACTATATCACATATCTCATTCTTGCAATTAGTTTTATCGCTTCTATCTTGCCGCAAAAGGCAAGTCGGCTGTGGTATTCACATCGACTACATCTGCGATACAACTAATACCAAATTCGTGAGCTAATAAAAGCTCCGGAATTTTATTTTTTGCACCACGACGTTAAGCATTTACCTTTTTTTACTTACCTAACATTTGAATTTACGTTCCATTTTGTATTTAAGAATAATTAGGTTACGTAAAGTGTAATGATGAAGTCTACTTTATATGTAATTAATATCACATTTCTATTATAGTTTTATAAAATATAAACAAATTCAAAATTATTAACAAAAGCGATTTCTATAAATGTAAAGTTTTACCTACGTATTACTTCCTTTTCCTATGCAATCCGTATCATGTATGGGTATTGTGAAAAACCGTGGTCAAAAATTAACTTTTTAACTGCAGCTTATAATAAATGGTATACATGAATAGTAAGAATACAGTAAACATCAGACATCATCAAATATTACAAATTTCACATACACCCGTTAATTGTCCAAACAATTCGTATTTGCAAAACTTGTACCTATTACGTAAAGAGACGTCTAGAGGACTATTCTAAGAATCATTCAAGGTAGTTTTACAAACAATAACGTCTCAATATAAAAATGTTTGCTCTCCTATTTTGGAAATTAAGTACCGCTATAAAATTTGTATAACGACAAACAAAATCTGTAGCGTCTCAAAAAAGATTTGGTGCTGTATGGGTTGGAAGATTCCCAAATTTTGATTTTGTGTTGTCAGACCTGGCTGCGCAGACGCATACAATTACGATGTTCGTATAAAAAAGAGATCTCGACAATGCAGGCCTCGTCCTTGGGTCCCTAACAAAAGCCGAGAAAGGGCAAGGGAACTCGTTTAGCTCAACCTTGAGACTTTCACTTGCTACCTACGCATGTTTTGCCGTATCTAATAATGTTATCATTTTCAATGGTTATTATTATAATTACAGTATAACAATAAGTTTAGGATTCATTGAATCAAATGGCTTAAAATATTAAATGGAAATTTATGTCTATTACAAACATTAACTATTATAAAATTTATCAATAGTAGTCAAGAAGTTTTAAAAATTGGATGGTTTAAATATTACTACGTCATTCACTGGCAGATTTAGGCCGAGATTGTCACTCAATATACCGACGCGTCAATTATAATAATGTGACACGCACACATGATAGAGTATACATAAAATGTTGTATGCGGAGGCGAGTATTACCGTTATGGAGGCACATACCAGTGACGTCAACGAGGTCTTATGGCTTTGACGCCGTTCATATACGCTACAAATCGAAAAGTTATGATTGTGTTATTTAATTTATACAACAAAACTGCATGTTAATAAAATTTGATGTTAATATAGTAAAATAATTAAAATAAACTAATACAAAATGTAATAATCATTAATGTGTTGCTAAAAATTAACACTAATCATAGATTTATGATTTGCAGATCGAGATGTATTCGGAGAAAGCAATGGATCTAGATTGACACAAGAACGGCGCACGAAAGAACCAAGAAGATTTATTTCATCGATACTTGGCGGCGATATACCATACGGAAGTCATAGGGGGCACGTTCTCACACAAGCTGAAAGAAAGCAATATTTGCCAGTAGAAGATAAAAAGTCTGATGATCAACCACTCATTAAAGAGGAAAAAGATTTGTTAGAAAGCGAACCCGTGGTTCTACCATCCCGAAACTCACCATCTCCAGAGTCTGTACCTTCTCCAGGTATTGATAATAACATAACATGCCAAAAAGTATCAGTAATTCAACGGACACCATCACAATCACAATTTCGTGACGGTAAAAAAGAATTGTCAGAAGTTACTCTTCCGCCAACATTACCTACACCGGAACCTGAACAGGACCAACCAATAGATTACGCTATCGCAAAGAAACGAGGAGAATCAGAGGATGAAGAAGCAGAAAAAAAGATAAGGGAACAAAGAAGAACAAGTAGTTCAAAAATTGCTAATGGCATCTTAGCTAGACCTGTGTTAGTTCTGCGAAATCGTCCTGGTAACAAGATCCCGGGAATTATTAACGCAGCTGCCGGTCATGGACGGTCAACAGGAGGAAACGGATCTAACTCCAATTCACAGACTAGCGGAGGTTCAGGAAACTTCAGCTCTGGAGGAGGTGGTACTGCTCCAAGTTCGGGAGGAGGTGGAGCTCTTGGAGGTGGTTCAGGAAGTGGCGGCAATGGTCGCGATGGAAGATCAAATTATGGACCCAACAGTCCACCTACAGGAAGTCTTCCGCCATTTTATGAGACTCTTGGACCTTCTACTAAAAGTGGGCAGAACTCATTCAATGCCAACAGTAACTTCTCAAATGAATTTAATATGATGAACGGTTTCAATATGGAATGTGAAAATAATGAAAATGCCACCAATTTCCCCGAACAAGGTAAACAATATTCATTAATGCAAAATGCTCATTATGGATTAGCTCTAAAAGACGAAGAAATTGATTATGAAAACAAGCTAGAAAATTTAGGAGCAATTGGTAATTACGGCAGCAATTTCGATGTTTCCATGGTTGTTGACATGGGAGAAGATGTAATAGACAATATACAATTTTCAACAACTTTATCATTTACTGGGTCTAACGAAGGAATTTTAGGTAATTTGTCTGATTCAGCGGAAGATTTTGCCAACTTATTAAATAACCACGTCGAGTCTATTACCGATTCCGAAATAAGAGAATCTTCATCAATAACTCCTGACTCCGTACATAATCCAGTAGACATGGAATCATTGGCTGAACAAGTTAATCTTAGCAGACAATATTATGAAAAAGCAAACTACTTGGCTTTCGCGAGCCAGGAACAAAGTTCTTCTTATAATTTTGCTAAAGAAAGACCTGATCTTCTAATGCACTTGAATCCTGCGCTATTACAACATAATGAAGGTCAAATGCAACAACTTCAAATTCATGTTCAACTACAACAAAGGCAACAAATACTATCTCCCGGTTTCCCCTTCGCTAGTCACTCTTTGGAACTTGATTCGCCAACCGGTGTTTCTTTGCCTTCACCTGGCGGCAACAACTCCTTGGACGGGAATAGCCACATCGAAAATTCATCACTCAGCCCTGCTGCTGCTGTAAGTCTGAAGAAAGGCTCTGCCCCCGATAGCAAAATTCAAATCTTGCAACAAAGGGTAAGCATTCATTGATTTTAAGGCGAGGCTTTTACTTTTTTATGTTCAATGTCGTCGTAAATTTAATATGGCTTTTCATTGACATTGAAAGATAAAAGTTTAAAATCACAGTTATTAAATAACGCTGAGCCTTAATCAACTTATGCTTCAACCTATTGCGATTTTTACAATTGAATTATAATGTGGTTATTTCTATATTATATAATTTATGAACAGTATTTAATTACATTATTTATGTTATAAGTATCTAATTATAATTTGATAACTGATTAAGCTCAGCTTTATCAAAACAATGTATTTTTTCAATTAATTTTATAACAACATTCATATGAGCAAACATAATGGTAAAATATACATTTAACAAGAAATAAAACTAATAATTTTGTTATTACAGTTGGGCTTACCGGCAGAGCTTCCTCTGGAATTCATAAATGGTGGTCATGGAGTAAAAAACCCACTGGCTACAGAAGCGAATGCTAGACAAAGAGAAGAAGAAAAAAATAAACAAGTTTTAGTTAGCGAAGACGACCCCACAAAGTTTATTTGCAGGGTATGCTCGAAGAACTTCAGTTTACAGAGGCTTTTAAACCGACACATGAAATGCCACTCCGATGTGAAGAGATATCTGTGTACCTTCTGCGGCAAAGGATTTAATGATACATTCGATCTCAAACGACACACAAGGACTCACACAGGTGTTCGACCTTATAAATGCAACCTCTGCGAAAAATCCTTCACTCAGAGATGTTCACTCGAATCCCACTGTTTGAAAGTACACGGTGTCCAACATACTTACGCATACAAGGAACGAAGGACTAAGGTAATTATCTTTACATTTATAAAAGTAAATAAATAAAAATACAATTATTTTACTAAATATATAATTATCCGAGTTACATATATGAAAAAATACAATCGTTTATTACAGTAGTAATATTTTTATTATACTGTTTACAGATGTACGTGTGTGAAGAATGCGGCCACACTACCTCTGAACCGGAAGAACATTACATGCATCTTAAGAAACAACACCCTTACTCTCCGGCTTTACTAAAATTTTACGATAAGCGACATTTTAAATTTACAAACGCATCATTCGCCAATCAACTACTGGGACAGCTGCCAATGCCTGTCCACAACTGAATATTTAGTAATGTTTATATGACTGATGACATAGATTTAAAATCTCTCGATTTACATGTCAATGTCTCTAGGTACTTAATAATTTATTATATGTTTATTCCAAGAATTTGGAAAAAGGAACCACAAACGGTATTATGCGATAAATAAAACGAATTTATTCCGTCCGTTATAATGTGAATCCAAATAAATTTGAAAAAAGGATACAAAATTCCCAGTGCTCAATAAAACCACTATGCACAAAACATTTTATCTTTATAAATGTTAAACATTGTCTTCCAAACAAAACGTAAACATTCCGCATTTGTAACAATTTTTATTGAACTATGGAACTCAAGTACTCTGAAGTTCCCAAAAAATACCTTTATTTTTTAACAGTCAATGAAAAATGTATGTGGCCTTGTCATTAGGCATGACTGCAATTAAAAAATCAAAGTATCGGGTATTATGTGCAATCTTTGGTGATGGTACGGGATTATCTATAAGTTTAGCTTTTATTTAGAATAAATATCGTTAGATTAAGTTTTTAGATTTATTTCAAGTTATTAATATCATTATTATAAGGTTCATTTTAATTCAGTGTCAACTGCAAAGTTTAATGGAATGGTGCTACTGATGTGGTCGCTGACTTGAAATGAAGTAGTTATGAATCGGATGACACTTCTTGTCCGATTCATAAGGTAACTATGTCAGGTCTTTTCTATAAGCTTGATAAAAATTAACTTCAAAATAAGGAATCCCTTCCTCGATTTAGTGATACTAGCTTCTAATTATCTCTCAATATATTAACACAAATTATGTCACAATTTTAATGTGTTATGTACTTAATGTTATGTTTGTTTTTGTTGGTACTTAAAATTATGTAATTTTAAAAAATAAAGTGTTTTCCTGACGGGTTCACTAAATGTCGTACCAAGTTTAAATGCATTTTTAGAGATATTTATATTATTTAAATGATATAATTGATCGATTACAGTCTGTGCTGTGAATGAGTGTGAGAGTAATTCGTGTAACTAAGTTATTTAATGAATTGATTGTTACATCATTAATCTTACATCGAGATAGACGGTGAAGCGCCTTCGCGAAATTAAATAAAATAAGAAAAATAAGATGCTCAATTTTTGGTACATTTACGCTTTCACAGCAAAGCTTGTGAATGAATTATTAAATTGTAAATATGTATGTCTAAATTTATAAATAGTAGTAAAAATTGAGGAAGTAAAAATGTCTACTTTTGTTAGTAGTACCTAATTAGTATTACAATATTCTAAAATGTAATAAATTGTTAATGTATTTTGTACAATTGGGTAAGATTTCATTGACCGAAAATTATATATTGGCTTATCATTAGATATTTTTTTTTAACAATGTAGCGCCGTAACTCGATTACGACTTGGTACTTGTCAATTGCATTTACTAGCATTTTCATATTAAAGATTCAGTTATCAAATTTAAGATTCATATTTTTAGTCACAAACACTGTTAATCTATATTGATAAGCAATATATCATGATTAAATATTTTCCTGTTGTTTTATTTAAAAACAGATCATAGTGTATTTCTGTGAAAAAATATAGATAAAAAAAAATATTAACCTGTTGGGATGCAACTAATACAATTTGCAAATTTTAACTCTAAAAATCTTCTCTAACGTTATATAAAATGACAGAATTATTTATTAATAAAAAATGTTTCTGCGTCTTACCGCATGCTGTATGTGTGTAGGAGTACTTCGTATCTCCTGTCATTTATAGACTAGAATATTCTATATAAATGCCATCTTATATTATAACCAATCGCCTTTCCTCGGTTGGAATAATGAATTAACTTTTATTATTTGTATTACAATTTCTACCAAAGGAAACTGTTGGTTATGTACCAATAAAGCAATTCAAATATCTTTTTGATAACTAATGTATTCTTCTTTTTACAATTGTGCAAATTAAAGATGTCTTTGAAAACAGTTCTTCAAATAAAAAGTATGTTTCAATTGTATTTTGAAATTTAAAAAATTAACTATCTTCACTGTCATACGCAGAACACTTACGATAATTGAATTTTAATAAGTATCGCTACTATAACCGCCCCAATTTCCTAAATGGCTAATTAAAATTCTCAAGAGGCAATATCAAAAAATCATAAATGTTTATCAGTATGACATTTGTTCATTTTACATTTATCAATTCCATTTTTAACTTTAGTTCAGGCTACACGATCATGGAATCTAACTCCCCATTAGTTCGTGAATACAGTCAAAAATTCGACAGTAAACTGTTTTGGATATTGAAGTTTATTGGATATTTCCGATTGGAGACTGAAAATGGAAAAATAATCCGCAAAAAGGCCGCAAGTACTATACTGCGATGTCTCATTGCTGTTTTTTTAGGCAACTCTTCGGCAGTTTACATTATTTATTCATACTATGTGGAAACTAAATTCTTAGTATTAACAGAAGTGGGAAATGTTTTAATTTTAGCTTCACTTCATACTTGTTTTCTGATAAACATAGCTGGCCCAAACAGAAATTCGGGGTTAATACTTCTTAAATATTGTATAAAAATCGACACTCTTTACGGCATTGAGGAAACAAAGTTTATGAGAAACATTGCTGACAAAACGTACCAAGTTTTAACAATCGGCATAAGTATTTTTCAAACAATAATTGGTGTTGTGTTATTACTTGCATATGAAGCTACTTCAGTAGCTATGCATGTTGTAGGTTTATTTTACTTCATACTCCTAATTTTCATTTTTAATGACGTTTGCTTTCTACTTACATTTTACGTTTTTCTCGCACTAAGAGTGCAATATATAAACGTAGCAATAATAAAGAGAGCTCATCTCAAAGCTGAGTACTTTCCAAAACAATTTCTTTTTGACGGAATACTATGGAAAGATGAATATAATAATTTGGTTAAGTGTCATAATTTTGAAAATTCAAGTGATTATATAGAAGCTTTTAAAGTTATTTTCAAATTACTTCGACAAGTAGAAAAGTGTTTCCGTTTCATGGTATGCAACTTTTTGTATCGTTTTTAATTTATATTGTCTATTGTTTATTATCAATTCTTGTTTCATTAATTACAGGTGTTTACGGGAATGAGCTCTGTTACAGTGGGCACATTTGCATGTGTTGCTTCATTTGTTACCTATGGCAAGTCTATGGTTAGTATGTCTCTAGGAGTAAAGTCTATAAATAATATATTACACATACATGTGCTTACTATTGGTGGTTAAACCAAAATACTTTACAAAGAACACATTAATTGTTGAATATAAAAAAATATATACTTTAGTCAAATAAGAAAATAATACTATTATAACATTTTATTTTCAGGATTTCACTGCTTTACGTTTGGTGTGCGTAACCGGTTGGATCATTCTAGGATGGTTACATGAAGCCTTGGTCAGTCAACAAACTGACCTATTTTGTCGTCAAATAGATAAAACCAAGTTATTGTGCACATATATTCAATTAAAACCGAATACTAGTGGTAAGTATAATTTTTCAATTTTGTGATAAAACTGTCATTCACTTTTATTATTCAATTAAATTTATCGAACAATAGAATCAATTATGAATAAATTATCGGTAGTAAAGTGGAGGAAGAAGAAAGATGGCAATCACAAGTTTTGAAGTACGAAAACAAAATATGCTTGTAGTGAAGTTATTTTAATTATTATAAAAGAAAACTACATTTGTATATGTTTAATAATAAAACAGAGACAGACAAATATATCTTATCTATCTTATACTTATATATTATCTTCAACACTAATCTTGCCTTAATAACCGGGTAATTTGTATAAGTTTTAAACGGTTTCAATAATAAATATGTTCATAATATGTATAAAACAACATACCTCGCTTTGCGTCGTTTCGTTTTGCGTTTTTTTCGAAGTTGGGTCACTGCTTAATTTTTACTGATTTTCACTGTGCGTCGTTAGATTTTCGAAGTTGCATTGTTTTGGATTCGAGTCTTTAATTCATTTTTATTTGTTTCCTAAAATATGGCAACACCTTTGTTTTTAATTTCGCCATGCCATCAAAATTAGGGGATTCCCTTTATAACTAAAAATCAACGCAAATTTAATACAATTTTATTTTCACTTTGTTTTGCTTATCTCAGAGTTCAGTTTAATTACGTAGTGTGCGGTAATATAGTGTGTTGTGCTTTTCTGAAAAGATAATAATAAATTTACATATATAAAGCTTTATGTGGTATTTTTGGTTACAAAAGAGATAAATATTTCCCCAATTTATTTATTGGCAGAGTTATATTCTTTTTTACATAAATTTGTAATTTTTTTACCCAAATATGAGGGAAAAGGGCGCTGCTGGTAGAATTGCCAAAAATACTAAAAAAATCAGCTTGGAGACAAATTTAAATATTCTGCGACGATTTGATAAGGGAGAAAAGGCTGTGTAGATAGCAAAGGGTGCTGGTTTGGCTGCAACAAGTGTCAGAGCTATTAGAGATCGAGATGGGGATAAAATAAGAGAGGCTGCAAAATTTGCAACATCACTAGATGCTAAAATGATGACGCGTACAAGGAGTGCTTTGATGATCAAAATGGAATCCTTGCTTTCTATTTGGATTGAAAATCAAGTTGCGCAGAGAATACCATTAAATAAAATGGTAATTCAGAAGAATGCAAAAAGCTCATTTAATAACATAAAAAGTAAAGTATTATCCGAGGATAATGCCAATGGTAGTGAGATTGAAACATTTGAAGCTAGTCAGGGCTGGTTTGAGAGATTTAAGGTTCGAGCAAATCTGCACAGCATTGCTCTTAAAGGTGAAGCAGCTAGCGCTGATATAACTGCTGCAGAACGATACTCGACAGAGTTAAAAACATTAATTCATGAGGGGGGCTATGATTCGAAACAAGTCTTTACTGTTGACGAGACTGGGTTATTTTGGAAACGTCTACCTGACAGAACGTACATATCTAAAACAGAAAAATCTGCGCCACGATTTAAAACTAGCAAGGATAGACTGACTCTTCTTCTTGGTGGTAATGCAAATGGTGATTTCAAGTTTAAACCATTTCTCATTTATAAATCATAAAATCCAAGAGCTATGAAAGGTTGTTCAAAGAATCTGCTTCCTGTCCACTGGCGCGCAAACAAAAATGCATGGATGACAACATCATTATTTAAAAACTGGGTTACAACTTGTGCTATTCCAGAAATTAAAGCTTATTGCATCAAGGAAAACTTAAACTTCAAGGCTTTGATTCTAGTAGACAATGCTCCTAGCCACCCAGTTTATGTTGATGAGTTGTCAGAAAACGTGAAATTTGTGTTTTTTCCACCTAATACGACACCAATTATTCGGCCGATGGATCAGGAAGGAATATCGACTTACCAAAGTTATTACCTTCGACGAACATTCAAACTTCTTTTAAGTGAGACTGATGGACAAGATAAGCTTACCATGTTAGAGTTTTGGAAAAGTTCAGCATTATGAAAGCCATAAAAATCATTTCTGATTCGTGGGAAGAAGTTAAACCATCTTGCATGAATGGTGTTTGGCGCAAAATATGGCCTGAATGTGTTCACCGAAGCGTTGCGGAAGTTGATGGTACACCAGTTGTTCGTCATGAAATTTCCAATTTATCTAGGGAGTCTAATTTTGAAGGTATGGAGGAGATCGACATAAATTAATTGCTAACCTCGCACAACCAAGAATTCTCTAATGACGAACTATTGCAACTGGAATTGCATTTTGCTAATAAAGAAGATGACAGTGACCGTTTAATAGAAATATCCAAAGATCAAAATTTAACCTCCAAACAAATTTCTAAAGCGATGTGTTTGATTGACGAAGCTATGAAGATTTTTATAAAAAACCATCCTGACAGCGGAAGGAGTTTAAAAGTGTCCCAGGCGGTAGCTACGAATATCAATTGCTACAAGGAAATTTATCTTACGTTGAAAAATAAAGTTGTTCAACAAACATTGGACCAATTTTTTGTGAAAGAAGCCGACCTACAACAACAGCCACTATGGACTCATCAGACAGTGATTAATTTTAATTTTAACTTTCATAAATTCAATGAATATGTAGTTTATTTTGTTTAATTGAATTCAATTTTTGTATATTATTTTTGTTTGAAAAATTTTACTTTGTCTAATTTTATTTTTAAAAGGTAATATTTTCGTAAGCCTGGAACCTATCTTCGATCATTAAATGCTTTGCTATAGAAAATCTGTTTTCACTTTGCGTCGTTTCAATTTGCGTCGTGTTTATTTGGAACGTAACCCCGACGCAAAGCGAGGTATTGGTATACATATATTTCGTATACTCTTCATATCTTCGTCTTTAGTAGTGCATACACTTTCGTACCGCCCACACGTATTCGATCTTTCACAAGATTTATATCATAAACGTCAAGGGTATTTTGACTCTCTTTCTGAATCATTTCTCTTTATAATTATAGTAGTTTTTTTTTATTGTAAGACAAATTTGTTTATGTACCTTAACGGTTGCTATCTTATTATAAACGATAAATAAATTTCTTTAAATTCCATCTTTAAAAGAGAAGTTAACACAGCTGTTTCCCCGTCTGCGCAAGCGTCTTTTTATATAGTCAATTAATGGAATCAACATTAAAACAATGTGCCGTCTTTAAGGAAATGATATAAATCACTAGCTTCTATTTGTACGACTCCTGGGTTATTCCGGCTCTGGAACACGTAGTTACGCTGTTAAAAGACAAGTGTCGACTTGAAATAAATTTCACTAGCCTCGGCAGGACTAGAAATCAATGTCTACACGAAATTAAAGACTCTATAGCCGATTTTGTGTTATAAGTAGTTAAAATTTACAGGAAGAGATATATATATATCATACCTTACGTAAAGAATTAAATTATTACGTGATAATTAATAATATAAATATTTATTCTAAAATTTAGTTCAACCGGGCTTACATTAACATGTCTATGTCAAAACGTACATAAATCTGATGAGCCCTCAAAATGTACTAAAATAACATATAAGAAATATATGGTTTATTCACAACAAAGTTGTGCCCTATTTTTTTTTTTAATCAAAACTCTGAAACGATTCGATATATCAATAGTTATTGGTTTTATTAGATCTGTTTTAGTTATTTATATAATAAGGATACTTATTTTACCTCGCTGCCTGGCTTACCCTAATACTTTTATTTGAAACGTTTCCATTTATATAATTTTATAATCTTATTTATTTTAGAGGAAAACCTAAAACTTACTAAAAGAATTTTATACACCTTGGAGATCCGGGAACCGCAATTATCAATCTACGGCATGTACTTTTTCAACACTGGTTTGGTGTTTCGCACTGCAGCGTCTATTTTTGTATACATTGCAGTAGAACTACAAGTTATAATGTAGATAGAAAACAAAACAAAACAACAAGTCATATCCGCACTTAAGTCCTTCGTTCTTTTTTATCATAAGAAATTTAACTAATGACTTTGCAATTTATATAAAAAACGGATAAATCTAATTATGGAATCGCTTATTGATATTATATTGTTAAAATTAATTTAATTCTAAGAAATTAAAATAAAGTTTTTCCGTTTGCTAAATTAAACAGACATGTAAAATTTGTCACTTATACAAAAAGATTTTATCTCACAATATATATTTTGAAGTTAAAACTAAACATGTATAATGAAAACTGCTATTAATAGCATCTTTCATTATACTTGATAATAGTTACTTACTTAACAGTCACCGACCGAGTACAGCTCCGCAGAAGTTTAAAGAGAATACTGTAATAGACGAGACTGCTAGGATTACTAATTCTGTGGTTCGAGGATTTATCGAGGATTAACAAAACGGTGGGTAGAAATTGTCTTACACCTTCTTATCTTATTATTGAAAGCATTTAAAGAATTTCGTTTTGGTGTCATGGTTTCGGCAATTTTATACAATTTCTCCTATTCAGGTTACAGAAAGCAAAGAAACGAATAAAGACCGTAAATAAATTAAAAAAAAATTGGCTCACTGTGTACTATAGGTAGTTAGTATATATT